>JAUJYV010000373.1:0-47571 GCA_033995625.1 Ophyiulus pilosus
TAGTCCTTGACATTCCGGGTCGCCAGCGCTGTTTCTCGTTATCGTTTCGTTAACGTTGGATGGCTCAAACTCTATTAACGGTTTTGTCAAAAAAAATCATTCTTATGTAATTTTTTTAATGAAGGATACGTGCATCAGCATCAGGACCTCAATGAAAAAAATGGTTTAGTTTGCCAATACGTTTTTATTCCTTTTAAGCGGCAGGTCTTAAATTTGGCCAATGAGCACTAATGTGCCATTCTGCGGAAAAATTGAATTAAATCGATAATGCTTTTCCAAATTCCCCATAGATGGCGCCACGTGCTTTGCTCGCGCTTGTGGTGTCATTACTTCCGCTTACCTGTTCAGGTACAACTGCAATTTTGAATCATGCTCATAAGTTTTGTTGTTGTTTAAGGAATCTTTTTTTTATTCTTCGTTATGATAACGTTATATTACTCTTGATTGCATGTAGATGATTCCGAGTTCAAATCTGCCGAATGAACGCATTGTGCGACATTAGATCAACTTTAAAACAATGGAAAAAGACGTAAGTAGGGTTGGAATTTCCTTCCATTTAGTTGTTTGGGTGTGTCTGAAGGTGAGACATTCTGAACATTTGCTAGGCCTATCCTTTGGTTATTTCAACTGATTTGTTTTAAAGTGTCGCAAATTAGGCCGCCCTATTTCGAGTTTTTCTTGGATTTGTGTTCTTTAAAATAAATTCGTCCCTAATTTTTGTAAATAAATGGTTTTTTTTGGTTAGGCCTAACCATAAACTTCCATAAACCCTAATGTCCATTGCTTGATTTTTTTTAGTATTCACGCACGGATAGCTACAGAGTAGCCGTTACACCGTCCATCCCCGACGATGGTCGTACCACCGAGGGAAGACCTAAAAGCCGTAGACGTAGGGCTACATCGGCATCCAGGGGAAGCCGAAGCACGGTCAATGATGAAATGGAAGACATGAGAACGACCATTGACATGGTGAGTATGTTAAACTAGATGATACGCGTATCGCTGAACGTTCTCTGCTCGAGTCGGGATCGATGTGTAGATGGTGACCTCGCCCTTGCACAACGAATGTTCGAAATTTGGGCTGGTTTGGTATTTGTCCGGATCAAAGGACGCTTGTCCTAGCACGAGGAAACCAAAATGACCCGTCTAGTTGGCTCAACCTAATACTTTCATTTTAAATGTCTTTATTTCAGGATGAACACAAGATTTCTTTAGATGCCTTATATGCTCGCTATGCAACGGATCCTAACATGGTAATTTCATTAAATTACGGATTTTTTGGAAAAGTTTATCTTCAAGTTTTGGAAGGTTGTTGTTTTTATTTCCAGGGTTTGTCAGCAATGCGCGTAAAAGAACTGTACGAAGTCTTCGGTCCCAATCGTCCCATTCCTGCCCCAAAAGTACCTGAATGGGTGATGCTGTGCAAAAATATCTTTGGTGGATTCTCAATCATTTTATGGATTGCCTGCTTTCTGTGCTTTATCACATTCTCCGTCCAGTCTGAGCTCATGGAGGAGGCACCTTACGAAAATGTTTGTATTATCTTAATTTATGATGCAAAACTGAAGTTTTATTTTTAATCTTGATCTTATTTTTTTTACTTTCGTATTTCAGCTTTTCCTCGGCATAATTTTGGCACTTGTCATCCTCTTGACAGGCTTCTTCTCTTATTTCCAAGAAAGGCGAGGTATTCGACTTATGGAATCTCTTCGCAAATCCTTACCTCAGGTAAGACTAACTTTGGATTTGTGCATCTTCGCTTTTTTGGCATTAATTAATTTATTCACTGCAGTATAACGTTTTGCATTATTTAATCTTAGTCCGTGAATATTGTCCGAGAAGGCAAAAAGATGGTGTTAAATGCTGAAGATTTGGTCATGGGTGACGTGGTGGACCTTAAAGCTGGAGAAAAAATTCCAGCTGACGTTCGCATAATAACGTCGCACAATTTTAAAGTGGACAATTCCATGATCAATGGAGTATTAGAACCTCAATTACGCTCTCCAGAATTCACTCATGAAGATCCTTTGGAAACGATGAACATGGCTTATTATACTGCTAATGCAGTTGAAGGTACAGATTATTTATTTCTAATGATTTTCATAATTATTTATTTGAACAAATATCATTTGATATTAAGTTGATGTTTCCACAACAATTAAGTGGTTCTCCTAATGATAATTCAATTCAACGATGGCAGGAATTATATATAGATTTGTTTTAAGTATTTTAGCGTATAAAAATGTTTGAACTTTGTTTGGTATGTATGTGGCAAACACTTGTATGACGAGGATGAACACATTTTTCTTGGGACTGCTGCTTTAACAAGGATTAATGATTAACGGGTTTATTGAAAGCTTATGATTTATCAGGATTTGCGATTATTGCTACAAATAACTTTGGTGTTGCAGGCTGGTGTCGTGGAATCATTGTACAAACGGGTGACCGCACCTTGGTTTCTCGCCTTCTGACCTCTGTTGAATTCCACTACCCGGAGTCTACTTTGATCAGGGAAGTTACATGTGCAATGCAGACCCTATCTGGCATCGGAATTGTTTTGGGCACTGTTCTTTTCATCTTTGCCTACATTGTCGGTTACCATTGGATCGATGCTCTCCTCTTCTTAATTGGCATCATTTTGGCAATTGTCCCGGAAGGCCTATTGGCTGTTGTGACGGTACACTTCTGTTCATCAATTCTTTGTCATCTTCTCTTAAAGCTCATTTTATGTAATGCTAAAATGTTTGTGCAGGTCAGTCTCGTTTTAACGGCAAATCGGATGTATGCTAAAAATTGCCTCGTCAAGGAATTGGACTCTATCGAAACTTTGGGCAGAGTTTCTTCTATTTTGGTCGACAAAAGTAGAGCTTTGACCAAAGGGCAGCTCAAGTTATCGCACATGTGGCTCGATGGCAAAACCCTCAACATCGATACTACAGAAGATCAAAGCAGTAAGCTGAATTAATTTGTAGTAGGACAGTTTCATGCGAAAATATTTGTTTTCAACCGATAACGATGCCATTTTTGATATTCTCAGCTGGTGGACAGGCATATAGCAAAACTGCTGCTTTTCGTTCACTCATTCGTATTGCTGGACTGTGCAACGCTGCTGAAATTGTTGCTGGCCAAGATTCCGTGCCAGTTCATAAAAAGTATGCCAAGCTTTTTTCATATTTAGAACAAGTTATTTGTTTTTGAGATAATAAAATTTGCTATATATAATTTTTTTTTTTATACTCAGAAAAGTCACTGGCGATCAATTTGACGCTTCTCTTTTGAAAATGGTTGAATTGTCGCATGGCAGTGTCAGCGAAATGAGGACCCGCAATCCGAAAGTGTGCGAGATACCTTTCAATTCATCAAGTCGCTATCAGGTACTCAAATTTCTTGCGTGTGTAAGTTTTTAACGTATGTGCGCACGGGATGTTGAACTTTTGTCTGCTGTTAGGTTACCATCCATGAAACTCAAGACACTAAAGATCCCAGCTATCTGCTTTTGATGAAAGGCGCTCCAGAGCATTTATTGGACTGCTGCAGTACCATTGTTATCGGGGGCAAGGAAGTGACATTAGATGCCAAGTTAAAGGAAACTGTTAGCGATTCGTTCATAGAGTTTGGAAATCTCGGCGAAACTGTCATCGGTAATTGCTGACGCCTTGTTGAAACATTGCCAACGTGAATTATTTTCTTCCCTTCTCCATGTTAACCTTATTTTCGATTTTGCTTCAGGTTTTTGCGATTACAAACTGCCATCTCAGAAATTTCCTCCTGGCTATCCTTTTGATGCCGAAGATCAAAATTTCCCTTTGACCGGCCTTCGTTTTGTTGGTCTCGTGTCGTTGCAAGATACGTTGCATCCGAATGTTCCGAATGCTGTGGAAAAATGCCACACCGCCGGCATAAGGGTAAGCAAATATTATATATTGGGGTTACCAGCATTTTAACTTTTTTAGGGGAGACATTGCTAAACGCATGGTCTGGCATTAAACGAGATTTGATACTTATGATCGTAAATTTCAACGCTAGGTTGTGATGGTTACCGGCGATCACCCCATCACCGCCAAAGCTCTCGCAAGACAGTCCGGGCTATTTACGGAAAACAGCAGAACCGTGGAAGATTTAGCCGTAGAGCGACATGTGCCCATCGATAATGTTGTGTCGAGGTTTGTCAAATATGATTCTAAGTTTGTGACCTTACAAAATAACTTGCTGGGTCTTATGAGGTTTTTTATTTATAGCGATGCAAACGCTGTTATCATCCATGGATTGGACTTGAAAGATATGACTCACGATAGACTTGATTACCTTCTTCGCACTCATCACGATGTTATTTTTGCCCGCATCACTCTCCCCCAGAAGCTGCAAATAGTCGAGGCCTTGCAGTCTCTTGGTGGCATCGTTGCCGTAACGGGCGTGGGCGTCTGCGATGCTCCCGCTTTGCGGAAAGCGCATCTCGGTGTCGCTTTAGGAGCCTCTGGTGACGACGTTGCCAAAAGTGCTAGCGATATTATCCTGTTGGACGATAACTTTTCTACGATTGTGGCTGGCATTGAAGAAGGTAGTCCAGTTTCATATGATTCGACGGTATTACTCGTACGCCTTTTACTTAAAGCACTTTTTTGTTGTTGCAGGTCGTTTAATTTTTGAGAATCTCCGTAAAGCAGCGGCGTATTTAATTACCACCAACATGCCCGAAATCTGGCCATTTTTCCTGTTTCTTCTCTTGGGCATTCCTCTACCTCTGGGCGCCCTCACCATCCTAATCATTGATTTAGGCACTGATGTTGTTAGTATACTTGACGTTTATTTATGATGCTCGATATATAATTTTACTATGTGGCATTCTGACCTTCTTTCATTGTCTAAAATGCTTTTTTGTGGTTTTTCAGATACCTGCTATTTCCTTGACTTACGAACGACCCGAATACGACATTATGTCTGTACATCCGCGTAACCCGTCCGATGTACGCTTAATTGATATGACGTGAGTATATCATTGTTTTGAAATGCTTTTTAGGAATTGAAAATCCCTGTGCTAGGATTTCGCGACACTAAATATTTACCGTTTTAGGATGATTGACGTTCGCAACGGCCAAATTGGTATGATAGAAATGGTGGCCGGGATATTCACCTATTTCGTCGTCATGGGAGAAAATGGCTTTTGGATGCAGCATTTGCTGTACAGGCGTCGCGAGTGGGATGCGGTGGCAATTAGTGACATGCAAGATTCTTATCGACAAGAATGGGTAAATATAAAACTCATTGGGAATATTTACACCATTAAAAAGACATTTTTGAGAAATCTAATGGCTTCCTTTGTATTAAGACTCACGAGCAGCGAAAACACCTGGAATGGACTTGCCACTCTGCCTTTTTCATATCCATTGTCATTTGCCAGTGGATGAATCTTTTGTGTTGCAAGGCTCGAAACAAGTTGCTTTGCCAGCAAAGCGTCAGGCAAGTATTTTTCCTATCTCCGTGTTCTGCGTACTTGTAGCTCATACAATGTTTTCAGCAAGACCCGTGACTTGCATTTAAGATTAATTACATTTCAGATTGCGCTCCGGATTTAAAAATAATACAAGTTAATAAATCGAATTATTTAATTGCAGGAATCACGTTCTTACGTTCGCCTTCTTCTTTGAGACCCTGTTAGCCCTTGTCCTGTTATACGTGCCAGGCATGCACATTGGGTTACGCATGATGCCGTTAAAGTAAGTGCTTGTCAAGTTCGAGTTTCATTCCCGTGAAAAGTTACCGAACAAACATCACTCATTTCTTTAATTTCCATCTAGATTCACTTGGTGGATTCCAGCAATGCCCTACGCATTGGTGATTTTACTGTACGACGAGGTTCGCACGTTCCTGCGCAATAGGTTCCCAGATAAGTTCTTATTGAGTAACTATTAATTAGCATTGCATTTCTAGGACCTATATGGTTTCTATACTTAAAAAGGCAATATTATCATTCTCATATCGGCATATGCCGTAGTTTGCCTCAAATTCAACACTTGAATTGTTCGCATAATAGCTATGAATCTCATATTTTACAATATTTGGGGTGAAGAATAATATTTTGTTAATAGCCTTTTTTTTTTTAAAGATTTTTAGTGTTTACATTCCATTTTATTATACATCCAAGTATTTTTGTATTATTTTCTCTTCATCTCATTATTTCTCACTGAGGTCTCTTTTCTATGTTCATACTTTTTAATCTGTGCCATGTACATAGGCATCTACGGAAATGTTTTCTCCCGAGCCACACTTTTGTTAAATTTAATAAGCTATGCACTTTTCACTTAAAAATATGCAGGAACACTCTCTGCCTTGGTCTTAAATGACGACGAATTTGTCAAATAGTATTTGAGGAATACAGTGGATCCTCGCATAACGAGCATAATTCATTCCGGAGTCTTGCTCGTAATGCGAAACACAGACTGATGTAGCAATGGCACGAAAAGTTCCAGCGCACAATTTGGGGATTCCCCATATCACGTCACTCGTTATGCGAAACGTCGCTCGTTAAGCGAGTCATTTTTTTACAATTCATCTTGCTCGTTATGCGAATCACTCGTTAAGCGAGGTTCCACTGTATTCGAAACCTGAAAATTTAATCACCATGGTCTCTGTAATGCTTCGTGCCAGTTAATGATCGAGTTTAATAAGTAAACTTCTTTTTATTTTATTTTAACTATCTTTGGTTTTGGGGATGAGACTAAACATTCTTGTTCTTTTTTAAATTAGACAATTGTAACCATTTTACAATTTAAGATTTTATAAGCTTAGGAAAATGTTGCTAGCAAACGTTTAATTTTGTAAAAACTTTATAAAGCTTACGGGCAATTTATTACGTGCCTTCTTAAGTAGGTCTTTGATTACACATTCCGTCCAAGTTTTGCAAAAAAAACAAAAAAAACTGGAAGCCTTATAAAATGCCAGTGTATTTTGTTGTACAAGCTAGTTATGATCTTTATATTGGAATACTTTTGTAATAAAATGAAGTTTTCACCAATATGCAGCTTCATTTGCAGAAAAGTGTATGATTTTTGGAGCTGCAGTTAAAGAAAGCACTAAAAATGTGCAGTTCAACATTTAATAAGATGCAAGAAAACATTTTATAACAAAGGTTATTTTTTCTATAGCTAAATTTGCATTGTTTATAAATGTAAATACATTCTCTTCTAACACGTGATTGCTTTTAGCATGATTTGTTACCTTTCAACAACAATGTCGAATGACGCACTGCATTTCCAAGAGAAATGTTTCCTGTGCTTTTAGGCTATTGAATTGTGTATCTTGATACATGTCCGTTTTTTTACCTTCACGATTCACATCTGCATTAGCATTTCTGCGAACAATAATATCGCGAAAGGTTGTATTTAATTGAAGGCTCCAAAAACTCCAAAATAGGCAAAAAAAAACTTTAAATAAGGGCTATAAAATATTGCAGGTGCATCTATTGCATTGAAGTGGTGTGTTAGCTGTCACGAAGAGCCACATGTGAGTTTCTAAAGAAGTACAATATTATTAATGTTTTGGCTTACAAACGTAGCTGTTACTATGTAGGAATGTTAGGCAATGTTAGAAAAACATTTATTAAGTAAACATCCTTTTTCTGAAGGCTGTCATAGACAAATCTGCACGAATCAGGCATATTCCCAAAATCAATAACAAGTTTTGAAATGTGCAGTGTCGATACACAGCTGAACCAGATTATACGAGTGCCCTAGCTTACTTTCTGAGCCATTGTTGGTCACCCTCTAATATTCGTCTTCATGCCCTTTTTGCATTGTATCTGGAAAATGTGATTATGGTCGGGTTGATCCGAGTATCCATATTATCAGAGCTGAATATTACATACACATTGTGTTTATTAGCAACAGTGTCCGAGACTGATTAGTCGTATTATAAACCCGTGTAATTTTCTACAAAAAAGCACAAAATGTGCATTTTTTCCTTGTTTTATGTAGCATCCGTTTAAAATTGATGGACTTCTACCCACAATGCCCTTTTAGACATTATTATGAAACCATATTTTGTATACTTTAGTTTTTTAAGCATAACTAAGCCGCTATCTGCCTAAGCTGGATAATATCTATATATTTTTTTCAAAAAATATATTTTCATTTATCCAAAATGAATTTCTAGTATTGGGTCCAATCCAAGGTCTGGACATTTCCAATTCACAGATCTTCAGATCTTATTGCAATCACACTAAATGTTATTATGTTACAGACTTAACATGCCCTACAGTGGAACCAATTTTTCTTTGTGTCATTAGACAACTGGCATCAGTATACATGTCGGCCAATGGCAGCAAGAGATATATAAATTACTTTCCATACAAAGTGAGAAAAATATACATATTTATGGTTGTAACAGTTTTGCGCAATACTGTACTTCACAGTTTTTGTTGATTATCCTGCTCAATTACAGCAATGATACTTGGCTGCTTTTGTACGATTTATTAGTGCAGTTCTCGATAGCCTAAGTTGAAATTGTAACGCACAGACCGTCGTTATCAGTATTGGGGAAAACAGGTGTGCGGAAAGCTGGGTTTTCTTCAATGAATGAGATTGTTATTATTTCAAAAGTTGTCTCCTGTCAGCAGTTAGCGAAGAAGTAGCACCACTCAGGCCTCCCACCACCGTCATTATAGTTGAAATGTGATGATTTTGCTTAAATCTTTGCAAATCACAGACTACGTACGCGCAAACGTTGAGAGAAGGATGTTAACAATGGACTAAGCATGCGCAATGGCACTTTCCACTCGATAGACATGCAATGGCAGTGCAAGAATTCACAGTCTTTCCAAGGACTGTGTGGTGGTCCGGACAACCAGATGGAAACGCTGTAGGAAAACACGAAAGCCACCGTAGCACAACTGCCAATATCAATCAAATCCCAAGGTTTTGAGAACACAAAAACCACTGCAGCAGTGCCATCAACAGCAAACCATCCTAAACATCTAAGTGCCGCAAGAACCACCTGGGCAACATCACCAACACCAGATACCGAAGCTGTGACAAAAAAATTAAAGCCATCGTGCCGCGAGAAACCCTTGGAAGATGAAAAAAATTGGGATATCAGCAATGATCTTCAAGAAGCAGTAAAAAAAAAAATTTAAAAAAACCGAGATAACCATCGCAAACATCTACAAACAAGTGCACAAAACCCCAGGAGCAACATTTCCTACATCAAGTCCCGATGTTGTGAGAAAAAACAACCATCGCAGACAAGTGCTTCAAGAAACCCTTGGAAGATGAGAGGTATTGGCGTACCAGCAATGATCTATGAGGCACGGTAACGTCCAGTCATGTTTTTCAAGACAAAACGATCCCGTAGCGAAACTTTTGATGAACTTCCACCAGCATCTAAAGACCACCACCGGTACTGCGCTACGTGGCACACCAACAACTGTGTGCAAAGGGACACTTTACGAAAAACCCATCTGATAGTGGCTTATTTTACTTTGTGGGCCGTTTTGGCAGTCTTGGCTGCACTTCTGAATGCCATAAACGTGGACTGGAAGACCAATCCTCGATGGCTTGGCATCACCATAGTCATCATCACGGCCCTCTTGCAGGGCAGTGTCTTAGAGCTTGTGGCAATGGCCACTACAACAGCTGTTTTGGGAGGACATCGGAGGCAGACCAAAAGTGCCCCTTTCGAACATCTTACCATCGTCCTTAACTACAACCTTCTGGCTGTCAGCCGAGACGACATTGACGAGACATTCAAGACCATGTACGAAGCGTACATGGGAAACTTGGCCGAGAACACTTCGGCAGTGTTGGTCAGTGCCACCAACGACCAGAAGCTAAAGGAGTACGAGCTGGAGATGAGGGACAGTTACCGAGAGCGGATTTACAACACGCTGCTGGACGAAGGACTGTCTTTCGCCAACGGCAAGTACGAGTGTGTGGACAAGTTTCATCTGCGGTATGTGTGGTTCAAGTATGTGCACCTGTCCAGGGAGGTCTTCCTGGACGACTATCTGGACAAGGTATGCAGGCGGTTCGCCAACGAGTACATGTGCGTCCACAGAGTGAGCAGAGTGCTGAAGAAGTGTGGCCAGTACCAGGATCTGATGCTGCTTTCGGAGGGAGATAACACTGCTTTTAGCTACACCGACAAAGATTATTACGGGAAGGCTGCCCGCACTTACGGAGAACCTCTTTTTTACGACTCCGGAGACGTCCGAAACATCAAAGGCCGCAAGTTCGACTACACTTTGGTCCTGGATGGAGATACGGCCGTTTCGGAAGGCTCCGCTTTCGAGCTTCTTGCAATAGCTTCAGCGTATCCCGAGAGGGGGATCGTCCAGCCTGCAATAAAGATGGACGTTAAGGAGGAGGACACTCTGTTCATGCACATCGAAAACGTGAGACAGCAAGTCAACGACCCGATAACAAACGCTCTGACAGAGATGCTGGGACAGAGCGGGTTTTACGGCAAGGGTCTTGTGAGAAATCGGGTCTACATCGACAACGTCATCGGAACCAGGGAATGTCCCATAGAACGTGTTCCGATAGACGTCCTAAGCCACGACACTTTCGAGGCCGCTTGCTTGAGACCCGTTTACGCAAGCAACGTGTTCCTGCTTGAAGCACCCTGTCTCAACTACGTAACCTGGGACATGAGGGAAATGCGATGGAACAAGGGAGAGATCATTTTGGCCATGTATTTTTGGCCAAGGACGGTGGGAAAATGGTTGCGATACCTGCAGCAGAAGACCTACGGCACGGATTTTGTGTCTACAAGAATGAGAACAGAGTCGAAATTCGATTTTGTGAGTGCCTACGTGGCCCATTCGGCTCTTCGAAACATGTTCATGAAACCGCTGCTTTTGATCTATTTGCTGGTGCACATGTTTGTGAAATTGCATTACCCGCTGCTGCCCATATGCGCGATAATGTTCCTCATTTTGGTGTACCCCAAATTTGCGGTTTACAACGGGAATAATTTCAAGTTGATTTTAATAGAGGTTATAACGTCCATATTTCAATTTACTCCAGAGGCCTTCATCGGCTGCGCCCGGGTGCTTAGGGCCATCAGGAGTCACTTAGACAAAAACGCAAAATGGGTGCCCCAAAGAGCAGTAGAAGACGAGTTCAGGCAATGCAATCCCTTCTTGTCGAGTTTCCGCCATTTGTGGGTGTTCTCTTTATCTGCCACTGTGATTACTGTTCTAGTTGTTTTTCTAGATAGATTTGCAGTTAATCGAAATTATCTCATGTTTACGATGATAGCTACTCTGTTTCTACTTCCCTTATACACTGCCGTCACCACCATGCCCCCGGCCATCCTGCGCTATTTCAATAAGAAGTACTTGCTGAACGAATTGAGCGCGTTACCCAATAAACTCGGCCAACAATTTAAGAAATACCTCAAACCCAATTTAGCAATACTAAACAAATTAGCTGTGGGGGCCAATGCGAAAGAGAAAACTCAATTTTGCTGGGATGCATTAGTGTGAAAGATCTTCCTTGAGATTTCCTCTAGTCTTTCAATTTATTATGCTAAATCTGCCACTAAAATCTATTTTTGGACCATATGGACAAAATGAAAGTTTATAAGTTATGGGTCTTTAAACAACTGAATCAATATCACTGAAAGTAATTTGGGGATTTCGATGGTAAAATTTCTAATTTCATATTGCTAGTGTACGTTGTGGAGCAATAATGAGGACTGGATCCTCAAATTGTAGTATCCAACAATTGCTATTTTACATGCATAATGTAAAATGAACAATGTGAATATTTCAAATGTAGAGTATTTCTTTGCTAACATATGACGCGGGAAGTCATGTATTTTCAAGAAAATGCAAATCCCACTTTTCCTAGTGTTTTCAAAACTGATCATGATGCTAAAGGAGAAAAAAGGTTTTGGTATTTGGATATGCTAATAATATATGTAACCATGCAACTAATAATTATGACCGAACCTTCTAAGATTAATAAATGTTAATAAATGCAATTATTTTGTAAGTGTAATTAGAGAATGTACAGCTGTTTATTTCAAATATACTTCAAATACAAACTGACAACTGGCAGCAAGTAGTCTCGTATAATATTCAACTCAAAGACGTCTGCGGTGGGGGTTCATGGAGATTGCCCAAAGCCAAATCGTTCCACTTCTGCTCCTGCTCACGCAAAGTTTCCTGCGAATTTCCATTGTCGGGCTCGGGATCAGGGAGTTCAAATACAGGCACGTCAATATCATCATCAGGTAGTTTTTCTTCTCTCCATTTTTCATCAACAATGTCCATTAATCTAGCCTCTCTGATCACATCGCTGTCCATCGCTTTTGGGGGCTGAAAAACGAACAAGTGCAGATGTATAACAGACACCAACAAAAACGGAAAGTTAAACACTTTCAATGCAAGTTATTGCAAGCAATTTACCTGTTTTATGGAGGCGAAATGAATTGCGATCAATCAATTGAACAGAAGTTCGACCAAAACAAGCGAAGTACAGAATCAACAAATTCGGTAATATAGTTTCTTGCTTGCTTTCCTCACCCATCATAGAATTTTGCTTGCAAAATCTAGCAACCTAGAATATGGTCATCCATAAATAACGTCCACATAAAATATTTATTGCATTTGTTTAGACTTTTCCTACATTTATGTACACTATTTCAGTAATTATTTATTACTTATATTTATTAATTTTACATTATTGTTATTTATTAATTATTTTATTGTAAATTTGCAACAAAGATAGTTTATTGACATCAATTATGGAAAGCTCCTGGTCTTCAAGATTCGTTGGATGAAGCGCCTTATTAAAATTGTTGCAGCAGGCAAACATGAAGAATATCGTCTACAATAAAAAGCAGACGACCCTAACCAAACTACGGGATTTCTATTCAAGTAATTAGGAATGTACTGATCTAAAATTACATTAGGTTTTGTTAAAACCCGATAAATTAAAACGGAATTACATCGATGTGGATTAATAACTGAATTTCGCGCCTGCTCAACAAATTTTATTTCACTCTTTAGATTCATCCAAAATGGCGGTTCGCACGTTGGCATTTATCCACTTTCGCATTTCATGTATTATTATAGAGTTCCATTTCTGATGTATTTCACCGTGTTGTTTTATTCTACAATTTATATGCTTTCGAAATTGTAATTGAAATATTTCGAATCATAATGGGTTTCATGGAAGATAGCGTTATAATGCTGTCATCTCAAGTGAGTAGGTGGAAAACCAACAATTTTTTTTCTTGTTGACACCTGTTAATGATTCAAAACGCATGTCATTCAACATTTTAAACTTAATGTTTACTTAATTTTAGGTATTATTTTTCGGTGGTGGATGGTTGTTTTTTATGAAACAATTGTTTAGAGATTACGAGGTGAGTATAAGCTTTATCGCAATTAATTTACAGTAGCCTAGCTATTGCAAGGTGATTGCAATTACTACAACTGTCAAAATTAATTCTGCAAATGCTTGTATTAGGTGCACCACACTCTCGTTCAACTGATGTTCTCTATTACATTCTCACTATCATGCACTATGTTCGAGTTGATCATTTATGAAATATTGGGCGTATTGGATTCGAGGTTTGTGTACTTGTATGACGATGGCGGTGGTGTACTTGCAATTTGGTTTCACACATTTTAGGAATTTGGTTATTTTAATTTCAGTTCCCGTTATTTTCATTGGAAAATGGGGATTTACGCGATGCTATTTATGTTAATAGTCGTGCTGCCGTTTTACATGGCTTATTTTACGTTTTGTAACACGAGGCTAGTCAAGAAACGATTCATAGGCCCGCTAACTCTAGTTTCGTGGCTTGGATTCATGTATTTCTTTTGGAAAATCGGTGATCCCTTTCCTATTCTAAGTCCAAAGCATGGTAGGCTTCATCAAGCTGTTATGATTATTTCTAGCTGTTCTGAGATGTGCTTGCTAATAACAATTTAATTAATTTTCTATAGGTATATTATCCATCGAGCAAGGCATCAGTCGTGTTGGAGTGATTGGCGTTACAGTAATGGCATTTTTGTCTGGGTTTGGTGCCGTCAACTACCCTTATACGTGCATGTCATATTTCATGAGGTAATGAAGCATTTTCGCATTGACATCAATGGCTACAGTACTACGCAGTACAAGTATTATTGTAAATTCTCATAGGCCGGTTACAGCTGTCGATGCCCAGAAATTGGAGAAAAGATTGATGCAAACAATGGACATGATACTTGTAAAGAAAAAGAGGATTGCTCTTGCTGAGCGAGAGAGCTTTCAACGTAGTTTATCAGGCCAACCAGGGTCTCGGATCTGGGGTATACTTCGCAGTGTTGCATCTTCGGCAACTGGGTCTGGTGAAAGTATCCTTGAAAAATTGTTATGGTATCACATTGCTTAATATGCAGTTAAGCCATTGTAATAATTGCACTGCAATTCTACATCAAACCTTTATTTAGTATTAAATCTTGACTTCAAAAATAAGATGTTGGGCAGCTTAAAGCAGAAGCAGCTGGTTTGGAAGAACTTTGTCGTCAGCTTTTTCTTGAATTGGTGGATATGCATAATATGCAGGTATTTGAATTATAGCGGGTCTAATATTTGTCATTATTATTAATGAAAACAGAAGACAACGGAAGAATTATGGCGTTTTCTTAGTTGCTGAATTTCGAAAATGCTTTTTTTTCAGGATCGAATTGAATATTCAAAAACGTTAAAGGGAAAGTATTTCAACTTCTTAGGATACTTTTTTTCCTTATATTGCATATGGAAAATATTTATTGTAAGTCCACATATATATATGTTTATTCTATTGTTTTATTTTTGCTTAATGTAATTTCTGTTTTATATTAAAGTGCACGGTTAATATTGTCTTTGACCGTGTTGGAAGAGTGGATCCTGTGACCAGAGGAATAGAAATTGCTGTCCATTTTATGGGATTTAATTTTGATGTATGATATTTAAAAAAGGACAACAACTTGTGATTTTTAGTTTTGCTGCTTTGAAAGATTTTTTATACTTCTAAACGAAATTTCGTAGGTGAAATTCTGGTCTCAACACATTTCGTTCATTTTGGTGGGAATTATAGTTGTCACGTCGATTCGAGGACTTCTAATAACGCTCACTAAGGTTTATAGCAATTTGATTCATAATATTTTATTAACCCAACTGCCAGCTGATTGCTGTTTATATGCTCCTTATTTTTTTTTTAGTTTTTCTATGCAATTTCCAGTAGCAAATCATCAAACATAATTGTTTTGGTATTAGCTCAGATTATGGTAAGTATTTTGATGCATTCATTTTTTGTGTGTTTTTTAACCAATTTAATGCTTTGATTATTTTTATCAGGGCATGTATTTTATATCATCTGTTCTTTTGATGAGAATGAATATGCCTCAAGAATATAGGTGAGTCAACAGTTATACGTTTCCTGAAATCTTTGCAAAGGGCATTTATATTAAATATGATTTACGTTTTCGCAGGCTTATAATCACGGAAGTGTTGGGAGAATTACAATTTAGCTTTTATCATCGGTGGTTCGATGTGATGTTCTTGATAAGCGCACTTTCCAGTATAGGATTTTTGTATTTGGCACATAAGCAAGCTCCTGAACAAGATCCTAGTTGGTGAATAAACTTTCAATTTTTAATTTCTAAGTTTTTGAGTTCTTTCTGAAAATATTATGACATAGTATGATATTGCTCAATGCTCATGTCATAATTATTTTATGATTCAAGATTTCTGATGGGGTTTGCGATATTTGCTCGTTTTAGATATTTTGTCATGTCTCACTATAGTGTGCAAAGTGATAACATCCCAGTTTTCTAATTCCATCCCACTTAAATTAGAAAACTCTGGGTTGTAAATTTTAAACTATGTGATATTTTAAAGAAAGCATTTAAAGTAGAACCCACTTAAGAAATTACCTCTTAAGACGTTTTCCCGTTTAAGAAGTCGAATCTCATGGTCCCAATAGTACAATTATTATGTGATTTTCTCCCATGTTATAAGTTTATCTGCTTAAGAAGTTCGAAAAACTCCAGACCCTTGATAAACTTAACAGGGTTTTACACCCAGGGATCGAACTGCAGCACTACATCATTAAAATTGGAGTCGCCTGATATTATGACAATTGATATGGAAGCCCTGATGATTCTGATTTTATGGAAATTTTCGATAACAATTTAACGGTCAATTAAATTTTATGATTGTAAAACCCACCTAAAATCGTATCTCTAGTTTAATTGCGAGTTTGAGCCAACCAACGCCTTAACCTTCCCGCCGGGAAGGTAGGGACCGCGGACTCAGTTTCTCATTATAGTTACCGTTATCGTTTCGTTAATGGCTCAAACTCTATTAGAGAGTTTGAGTCAGCCAACGCGTTAACTTTAACGTTAATGGCGGGAAGGGAGGAGCCACGGACTGAACTACCCAATGAACTAACAGAACGTTACGAGTGCTCATGACGTTTAGTAAGTTCATTGGGTAGTTAAGTCCGTGGCTCCTCCCTTCCCAACGTTAATGTTAACGTTAAGACGTCTCTCTACTATCTAGTGGTTCAAAACCGTAAATTGTCCATTTAGAAAATGAGGAAAAACTAATATTAAAAACCTCATTATATATGCCACGATAATGTGCAACACAGCAACAAAATTAATGACTGGTTATTATTTTAGAGGTTATTTCTGCATAATAATTTTGGTAAATTGATGGCTTACGAAAATAACCCTTTCAGTTTGAATTCGTATAACTAAATTATACATGTCGAGACTTGTTTTTTTAAAAATTTCATGATTAAATAAAATTGAATTATGAATTCCCGAATACCTCGTGAATAGCCTTCATGGTTTTATTTACGGCAAACGTCACAAATTTGAAATTAAACATTGCATAATTAAGTTTAATATGATTAATAATATAGCGTTGCCAGTTTTGCCAATGCCGCTACGGCGCTTTAGTTAAAGGAAATCCTAGTATTGAACCGCAGTGGGTTTATTCATTTGGCGAGCCGTCGTCGTACGGTGAGGATGTGCTCTCTCTGCTGTGCTGCTGCTACTGAGAAATCTCGGATGTCATTTTACCGCACAAATGCTTCAGAAATGCTCGGTGCAAGGCTTCGTTATCGGTGCGCTCGTGTATAAACCTTTCGTTCGTTGAACTGACAATGTGTACGTGCTTCAAACGGGAAAATTTCATTCGAGAAAAACTTTTCTAAGCGATTCCTAAAGCAGACGATCCGATGGAAGCCGCGGGCGAGCGCCTCCATTCCGATTCAATCTCGGACGAGATGCAACTTTGTTTGCAACCAAGATTTTTCTAAGGTAAAATCAACACTATCCTATTTTGATAAATTGCTCGATTACCATTCATCGACATTTGATGAACGAAAATTCCACGCATTTTTCTAATCTTTTTTTGCATATCGAATTTTTCGATTTTTGGTCGCTGTCACGTGACGTAACCTAAACACTTGTTGCTTCCGGTGTTTACGTTGATTTAAATTTGCATGGTTTCTAAGTATTTTGGTTTTTTTTTATGTTAAGGAAATCAAAATAACGCTCACAAAAATCATTGCTTTTCGAGAAACTATTGTTTGATGCAAATTTTTAAATTTTTAAATAGTTTGAATTTACTTGATTTTTTACGTTTGAACATTTACTAGTTCTGCTTATTCAAGAATG
Source organism: Ophyiulus pilosus (assembly GCA_033995625.1). Lineage (NCBI taxonomy): Eukaryota > Metazoa > Arthropoda > Diplopoda > Julida > Julidae > Ophyiulus > Ophyiulus pilosus. The sequence goes on from JAUJYV010000373.1 coordinate 17,663, forward strand.
CATGTACAATTTTTTATAAGCTTATTTGCATATTTAAAGCTGGTAAAATTTCGCAAATATGCAGTTTGTTCATTACGTTTGTGATGTCGCCACATCATTAGCATAAAATCGTCTGGTTTTGCAATACTTACCAATGTGGTTTAAGAATGTAAGAAATTATTTAAGATTATCGTAGAGAAAAAATTATTTTCTCCTATTAATGCAATGTTCAAAACATCTTGAAACAAATCATTTTTATTCAAGATCTCAATTAACTGAAGTAAAACTTTATTTAAAGTTCGTGTAAATACAAACTCATTCATGTTAAGGCGGATTTATTTGCGTCAAAATATGAATTCAGCCATGATGAAACGTACATACATATAGTGATGTGTTTTTGAGATAATTACTATGTGGAATTGCCATCTTGTGCAATCATGTGCATCTTGTGCATCACATCTTACATATGTACAAATCTCGACGATATGTTGCATCGATTCCAATTAAATGTAATTAAAGATTAAATCAAGCGCATGTTTTAATGTTTCAACAAATCCAGTTAACAAAATTAAAGATTAACGCGATGATAATGGAATAACAATGAGCGAAAACAGTATTAATAGCTTTTATCAACTTCAATTATTGAAATTTGCGATTATATAAATCTCAGCACCATTCTTCAGTATAATGAATAAAGGACAGTTGTCGGAAAAACTGGTAGTTACATCCTAAAATTAATGCCGACCCTAGCGACATCTATGAAAGGTTTTGCGCAACTGGTGCACAATTTGGATAATCTGAGTCTATTAAGTGGAAAAACTACCTGCAAATAGATTAAATCCAGATTCAACTTGTTGCACGAAGTGCAATTAGCTTAATTTGCGATATAGCGAGGATTCCGTCAGTTTATATCATTAATTTTATTAATAAAATCATCGCTATCCAAGCACCAATTAAACGTGTTTGGTGCAACCGTATATTTCAGATGTTTGAAACTTTTGACTCGCATTGTTGTAATTGCATTGTTTTGCTAGACTCGAACGATGAAACCTATGATTATCTCCAGACTGGCATCTATAATAAATTAATTAGGCTTTGTGTTGGCATATCTTGGGTGTGTCGTATTGTTTGTAGGTCGGAACCCATGGCTGCCCAGTTAGGGTTTACCCCCAAATATTCAGAGTTTTTTCCCCCCCAGTTTCGTGACAAATTTAGTTTCGTGAAATGAACCAACAAAGCGTATCGCCAATGAAATTCCCCATTCACATTCGTATTGTTTGTTGTTTGCGTGTTGGCTTTTAATGATGTTTATTTTCGCATTCTTGTCTGGGCTTAGGACTAACGGCATGGGCTTACTGATAATAGACCTTCATAAATACCCGGTTCTTTGACTCCCATTAGTGATTTTTTTTCTCTCTCCTCGGCATAAATTGCTCGGAAAGTGTTAAATTAAGCGTGAATTTTCAACTTTCTTCGAAACTTTTTTTTATTTTTCCCAAATTTTTACGATTTTTCGGCGTGAAATTCCGGGCATTTTAATACGCTCGTTGGATGCCAGTGGCTTTAAATTTTCTTCACGACTCGCCCGATAGGCCTACTGACTTTTATGGTGAAAAACTGAAACTTTGGGAAAATGGGTTTCCTTAGTCAACCAATATCTCATTTTTTATTGGGCAATTCAAACCTGCGTTTGCTGAAGGATGAAATTTTAAAGTTCAATGTTCTGTGTTTTAGTTTATTTCCCCCCTCCCCCCCGACTTTCAGTGATTTTTTGGGTGGGACGAGGGATGATGACTCCCTAAACCCCTTCGTACTTCGCTGAAATCAACAATAACAAAGAACTTCAAAACTTAAAAAAGAACCTTCAATTTAAAAAAATGTAATCGCGCTTACACATCCTTTGTGGATGATATTCACTTTCTTAATAAGTTGATCAAAATAACATTAAAATAAGACCTTGTGTGCTGCAGTTGATTATTTTTGACTTTTATACTAAAGATATTTAAAAAATATAAATAATAATAATAATGATTACCTAACCAATGGCAGCTGAAATCCATGCCTAATTAGATTATTAAAAAAGCATCAAATTTAATCAAATCTTAGTTATAATTGGCATTTTATAATATGGAATTTGTCGTCTGCAAAGTTTAGAATTTTTCAGAAATATTTGAATAATAGATTTAAAGTATACAACAAATTGTATTAAGACGTCTTTTCAGACGTTTCATTTTTTTTTACTAGAAGCAAATGCTTTATTTTGTTCTCACTCATGTATTTTGTGGTAATTTTTGCTAATAAATTCTCATAAATAATTTTCTCATGTAAAGATGTTTCTCTGTAACAGAAGCAGTAAATGTGAAAAAATTAATATAAGCAAATGCTTTCACTTTCACTTAAACAATTAATTTGAAGTCTTTATTTATTACCCAAAAGCAACTGAAATTAATGAGCAAATGCTTCACATTATAAAACACTGCCAATTTTTTCTTATTCTAAACTAAGCAAATGCTTTACCTGTTGATGCTGAGAAAAATCTCCTATTCCTCCCTTTCAATCGTAAAACATTTTTTCTGTTCGCTACATTGTACATTGAGAACCATGTTTTGAAACAAGCATTTGTGTTGCCATGCACTTGCATGCGTTTGTGATCGTTGTTTAATAAATTCGCAAGTTTCGTGCGAATCGCAACTTCCATCGCAAGTAGCGAAATAAAACGTCCATTTAATTCGCCAGATCAATGCTTCAGAGTCATTGACACGTTTATTGGGGAACTCCTGTTTCTATACACGTTGGTCTGCCTGCAAACTATTTGTCATCTTTCATTGTTAATCGCGAATCAAATAAGTCGGTCAGCAGGCAAAAGCCTTAAAGCTGAGCGGATTAAGCGAATAAAAAAAAAATATATATATAAGATAAATCATCGTCTTCTAATACTCAATTCGTATGAGCAATCACTGTTAGGTCGAACCACAAAATGATATATTGGAAATTAAGTCCGTGTCGGGGAGGAAAAAAAACATTGAAAAAGCCACCGTTTTCCCGGGGCTAATACTGTATCTAAAGGAGAATCTTGATGTACTGTATTTAAAAAAAGTGCTACTCTGTTTTTAGACCTAATCGTTTTAACACCGTGTTGAGTTGATAACTAATTGCGGTGATTTGACCGTTAATGTAACGAGAGAAACTTAATTAAGACTGTCAGGAAGAAAATTACAAACAATGCTATACTTCGAAGGCTAGGTCATTTTTCGTTTAGCTTCCATATTTTGTATGTAATTTTGTAAATTCTGTTTTTAAAAGTAACAAACTGAGTACTTTATTATGTATGTTTTGAATGTTTTGCAATTACATGAAGTTTCTTTAACTTAACAAACATGACAACCCTGCTACGTTTCGTTATACACTTAAACAATTAGGGGCCATTCAAGAAGAACGTCTCCAAATTCCTTCATAAATTGACCCCCTTCCCTACCCTCTGTCCGCACTGTGGTGTCCATTTTAGCCCAGACCCTTTCCCCCTTCCCTCTTAGACGTCCTTAATTTTTTTGAAAAGTAAAAGTTTCCAGAAAATTTGTTGGAACATGCAAAAGCCCATCCTATAAATTTCCAAGCACCCACTTCGCTACCAATTGGTCCAATTTCACGAAACGTTTCCAGATTTCTCTGATTAACGGAAATTTCCTGACATCGAAGGGAAATTCCAGCAAAAAATTGGTGTCTAGCACAAAGTTAGGCATGATTCCTGACTTTCCCGAGGTTTTAAAAATTACGGTACATTTGGGACTGGGGACGACACATTTTTTCTGGTGTCCAGTTCATTGATTTTTAAAACTCAATTAAACAAAAAATTCAAAAACTGAAAAATACCATCATTAGTGGACTTCACCCCCTCCCCCTGTCCACATGATGTCCACATGCCTGCAGATCCCCCTCCCCCCCCCATTCTTGAGGACGTCCTTTTTGAATGGCCCATTAGACAACACATCAGAAATAGTTCAACATGGAAAATAAAATTATGTGAATCTTTGTAGAGATTGCCAGGTATGTTATAAAGTATGGAACAATTTGTTAAAACGTATTATTATTATTATTTGTTTGAAATTGGCAGGAATAAAATAATGTAATTTAGGATGATAGTGTTTTTGGGCAGTCCATTTGTCGAATCAATCCCAGTCCATTAATATCAAACGGATACAGGATGTCATAAAAACTGCTGCTGAACATTGAGTAGATGCACTTGAGCGCAGAATGTTCCAAAACCGGATATTGGTACGTTGAGCTCGTATTGTTACAGTCTAGGCCTCTCGACCTTATTTAACAATTACGATTCCCTGCCCTATGTGTGGGTGTGTATGGAACATTTTAAATGTTGGCACGATTTCATCGCCATTTTTGAGTTATAAGCCCATTTTACTAGGCGTGATTGACGCTTTTACAGGATGCTCACGCGAATTGTGGGGGAAATTAGCTATTTGTGAACAATTTTAGTAACATTTAGAATATTTAAATCGAACTTAACGCTTCAGTTATTTTCAATGATGAGCTATCATGCAATTTGTGTGGTAAAAACGAATGGTTACTATGGAGTAAGCATCTACAATGTTAAAATTTGGAAAACAATGCTTGTACTTATGTGTTGGTGTGAATGGTCATCCATTACAGAATAACAGTGCCATCTATAATTCTTTTTGTGCAGTTATTCGCTATTGCAGCACCTTCTGAAAACGAGTACATGTTTGACAAATTCTTCAATAAAATATCTGTGGGAGCCTGATTCCAAGGCGTAGCTTACCTTTTTAGACGGATGCCCCCGTGGAGGCCCTACAGTAGTTAGGTGTCCACCCTACATTCCTACTTCCTGCACTTCTATTATCAACATACTTGTGTTCTCCTGTTTTAACATCCACCATATTCCCAGCATGAATTTGGCCCTATTTTTGGCCGCGTCTTTTTCAGTCCCAACCCCTTCATAACCCATGCTCGCCGATACAAATTCCATACCCCTCCGATATTCGTTCAGTGCAGGACATTTACACATCACATGCTTGATGTCTTTTATACTCCCTTTTCGGAATAGATTGTACACCTCTCAAATCATGCATTCTCGTCATCTATAGAAGCCATGCTGTAGTTTATATATGTACATTTTTGTTTGCCGCTAGGGTCGTTTGAGCTTTGCACATGCCCAATAGTGAAACGCAGAAATTACAACATTGTAACTTGCAAATGCAAGGTGGGGTAGTGATTATATCATTTCCCTTTAAATTGGGAGACCCGGGTCGGCTACCTTGACTGTGGTTTTCGTCGTTTCCAACAGTTGTTTCCAGGCAAATGCTGGGATAGTTCATCTAAAAATTGGCTGCGACAGTACTCATTCATCTCTATTAAAAATTACCAAAAATACTAAACCAAACCCTAATCCTTGTTGAAATGTGAATATTGTATTTTCAACAATCAGAATTATTGGTGGGCAGAGTCTCACATGCATATTATAAGCTTGGGGGTTTTCTGACTGTACTAAAACTGCTTCAGTTGGCAGTAGATAGCGGCATGGTCTACATTCGTGTATTTTTGCCCAACAGTTCAAGCTATTCTAGTGAATGAGCACAGCTAATGACTTTTTGGTCATGAGCGGATACATGTAGATTCCACTGCTTTTGTTTCCGAGGATTCCGGAAGTAGATGGCGTTGTTGGCGGATATCGATAAAACAGCATCGTCGGGCACGTGATCGTTGGGCAACCGGACAAAAAGGAAAATCTGCTAAGTTGTTTTCTGCGGTTTTTCCTCTTTTATGGCTATGGTCTCTGGTCGTCTTTGTCGGTCTTTTTTTTTTTTTCGTTATTTTTTTTTTCAGCGGTTCGGCTTGAGAATTGCTAGCTTCAATTTGTCAAATTAGGGTGATCACCATCTAGTCCTTGTTGTTGTGTCGTCGGCAGTCCAGTTGTCAACTGCAATAAAAACATCCATTCAATTACCCAAGTGCTGCTGCTTCTGGGCTTCTGCGTTACGGCGCTCTAGCTCTTATACCATATAGGCGCGACGCCATCTTTTTTTTCCTTCTTTTTTCTTCTCTGTATTTTTAATATGAAAAGATCACCAAATGCGCTTTTTTGATCGGAAGTTCCAGTCCATTTCCATGTGTGTATGGAGTTTTTTTTTGGGCGACGGCATCAGTTTCCGGGAGATGAGCACGGTATATATATAATCACAAAGCATTGTTTTGAATGCATCCGTGCATTACCCAGTAAATATATTATAAGTTTAGGGTTAGTCTGGTTTTTTGTTTTTTCCTCCTTTGATCCACCCCCTTCACATTTCACTCTGTCCGCTATTTATCCGAAAATAGCGTTTGTTGTTGTGATTACTTCATATGTGTAAAGCGTGTTACCGGCATTTTTTGTGCGTTTCTCAATGGACGAAACATGCAATAATTACGGATTTCTCTTAGTCACGTGATATCGGTTGAATTCATGTTAGTTGTCATCGTGACCTTTTACCAAAATCATGGTAAGCATTTTTTTTAAGGTTTTACTGGTAGGTGGTGTGAGGAGGATTTTATGTGAGATTGTAAATTTATAATTTCTCCAAAGTACATTTTTCTTATTTTCATTTAAATATTTTTTTAAAAAAATAAGCAAAATCGTAAAAAAGTCAATGTCAGCTTTCAGAAAATACTTTAATATCATTGTGCTGTTAAAACAATACAAATGCATATTGTGACAAGTTTGTTGAGTTGTACTGTATTATGTACTATAGTACTAATAGCAACATGAAAAAACACTGGCAGAACGGCGGTGCCTGGTTGATATGCTTAATATAAAGATGCATAAATAATTTTGCTGAAGTGCAACGTTAAAATTATTAATTCATAAGATGACACCAAATTTATGAATATATTAGCAGTATTAAAAAGATGCAAGCGCCGGAGAACCGAAATATTGCGTGATCCACGTCTGGACACACAAAATGAATGTTTTTACCCTGTACGAGTTCATTAGTATAAATCTTTAAATATCTACAGCTGTCATGGCGTACATGCTTCTTAATTTATACCCATAGCGATAAATAATTGGGGTTTCGTGATTCCTTCAGTTACTTTTTTTTCCTACCAAAATAATAATAAAAAAACCTTCAAAAATAGGAATTATGTAAATCAGCATAATATGTTTTCATAAATCAAAATGTCACTTTTTTAAACCCACAAAAAATATTTTAATGGTTATGATTGAAATGCTACTTAGAAATATCTTCACACAGTGGATTTCTTTATTAAATTAACAGTAATGGATCCTAAACGGTCGAATTAACATTGGCAACATTTTCAATTTAATCGGAGCCCGTATATTTTCATGTACTATACAGTAGTTGCCAAAAAAATAAATACGTGAAATATAATATCCAGGTTAATTATTTCTGTTATTGCGTTTATTTAACTGCTTAATTAAATAATAGGGGTTTAAAAATTTACTTTAATGGATATGCACCAAACATACGTATATACTAATAAGAAAATGGTGTAACAAATGCAACGCGGTAAACACACTGAAATTGAAACTTGGAAGTGTATTTTTGCAACATATTTGTTGTCGCTATATGAATGATTTATAATTTAATATATTCTATATATTAAAGTTTGAAAACTTATAATTATGCAATAATAAATATTTTCAAATATTGCACAAATTTGTGAGCTCGTCGAACACGAGAAAATACTACTTTGGTTTTGTGAAAAAAGAGCAAATTTTTCATTAAAAAAAAACTTTGGTTAGTATAAATGCTAACATGAATTCCTTTTCCGTATACTATATTGAAGTTTAGGATGACCGTTTTCGTTTGGAGAGGCAACATATAGTATAGACATTGAGTTATGGAGACAAATTCGGTGGTCGGTTGTGTGCGGTATTAATTGGTATTTTATGGAGATCTTGATTGCCGTGTCTGTAAGGGCTGCTCTGTGTGTATAAAGCGTGTATCGAGCGTTTTTCAAGCGTATCATGCCCACGGAGTATACGTATCACCCGTGATATCCTTTCATTCCCTACATAATATTTCTTCGCCTTTACTGAGCATTGGCACGCAAATCCAACATTACCAGCAGACAGGTAATTTCGTATTCCGCGAATTATGACTGCCTCATAGTTTCTCCTAGTTTTGCCCAAATTGCGAGCTGGATGACCTCGCAACCTTATCGCATGCATCAGCAAATATGAGGATGGAAATCGTCTCGTCTGGACGCCTGAAAATGGGAATTAGCCTTGCCTCGGTTACGTTTTTGGCTTGACCTCAAGCGTGTACAGTTTAAATGCTTTTTTAACAATGTGGAATGTGTAGGTGTTCCGAAAGAGTTGGATGTTATAGGGTGTCTAGAAGCCTTGAAAAGGGAACAAATGTGCTCGGAAAAGTCGGGAATTATGCTTGAATTTAATGACCGAGTCGGGCAGGAAAATCAGACTCTGGAAACTTATTGTGGTAATTGGTCGTGGAGGGATCATTAAAAATTTAAGGGATGAGCATTGGTATCCTTGAAATATGCTTGAGTTTTTTTCCAGCAAATTCACTGGACGCCCTGGATTGCTTAAATTAGTTATGCATTCTACTATTTCTAAATTTGTATACGAATGATATGTAATTTACTTGGAACGTTATAAACATGTGTTAATAACGCATTGTCATAAGTTGTGCTTGCTATTTAATGTAGAATATTTAACATGTTCTACACGACAGCAACTTAATAAGTATGGATGCCATTGTTTCCAAAGGTGATTACCCATTATTGATCATGTAGTTGTTAGTAAGTCATTAGCGATTGAGCCAGCCATCGCCTTAACGTTAACCTTAACCTTAACCATAACCTTAGAGGTGGGAAGGGAGGAGCCATGGACTGAACTACCCAATGAACTAACTGAACGTCACGAATGCGCATGCGTGGTTGGCTGGCTCGATCTCTCTATTGTCATAAGTTGTGCTTGCTATGTATTTTATGTAGAATATTTAACATGTTCTACACGACAGTCGACAGCCACTTAATAACTTTGAATGTCTATGTTTCCAATGGTGTTTACCAATTATTGAACATGTATTTGTTGTTGATTGAAGGTGTAATTTTAGACATTTAACATGTTCTACATGATTGTCGATTAAGTTGAAGTTATCCACTAATGGAAATTTACGTGTTTTATAGACCCATATTTTCATACATCATATCGAATGTGTTATGAACGTGTTTTTAATAATTGTCCATGCTTATATGTGGTTAAACATGTTCTGGATGCAACCATCATGGAAATAGTGTGTTATCACTGGACTCTAAATATCACACGATTTCCACCACAAACAGTACATTTTTTAAACGGTTTAAATTTAAAAATTTCATTCAACATATGCACCAACAAAATGTTTGGGGTTAAGTTTTTACTGCCGTTAAACCTAGATTATGATATATAATTTCTGCCTTGAATTAAAAGCTACAACTTTCAAGTTAAGATTTGTCGTTCGTAGGTGTCGCTGTTAACCAGTTTCCTGACCCATGCATCATCCATCGAAATCTTGACACAAGTTTTATTTGCCTTTTTATGGTAAAAGCAGAGTCATTACACGCTCCATATTTCTTCAATACATATCGATCGTTATTTATGAGCCCCGGCCAATGCATTCATGGAATTGTTCCCCAGATTTTTGCCTACTTTTGTTATGATTTTCGTCCACTTATGACAAATTGTAATTGCCGAGCAGCCTTTTTTTTTTCTAACTACACAGCTTGTCACCAACAACAGCAACAGCGAACTGTCAATATTCGGTATATACGGTATACTATATACGTGTATGTAGTATATCGCAACATCCACGCAACGGTGGTGCAGACAGGCAAAAACAATCGCTTAGACAACAACGCATTTATGAAACTATTTGCACATTGGGACCAGCAGACACTGGCACGTGACAAATTAGTGTTTTCCCAGTTTGGGATATATCCATAGAGATAAACACGAAGGAAGGAGGGGAGGGAAAATGAGAGAAAAGGCAATATCGTATTAGGATTTGGGGAAGAAATGAAAGGAATAAATGCCGCAAATGGGAATAAATGGCTTTGGTGGAAACATTCGAAGCGACCACCAGGCGGCGCTGATCAGTGTTAGTGGAATGGTGGTTAAAGTTGGTGCTTTTGGTTTCAAATGTGATATTCAAAGGACAGTCTTTTCGAAATGATTATCTGAAGACATTTTAATTGTGCTTTTTCACATGGGAAATGTGTTTAATAAAATTCATATTGGGATAGAACCCATTTTAATTTCGAATTTCAGTGCCCAAGTTTCATGAGCTCGTTGGAAATTTTACCTAGTTACGAGTCAAAAAGGATGTCCCCGAAATTTCTTCAAAAATTGACTCCCTACACCCTGTCCATAAGGTGTCAATTTTAGCCCAGACCCCTCCTCATAGACGTCATTAATGTTTTGTGCAAAGTAGGGTGTCCAGAAAATGTGTTGGAACATACAAAAGCCCATCCTATAAATTTCCAAGAACCCGTATCTCACTGAAAATTTAACGACATTTTTCCAGATTTTTATGATTAACGGAAATTTCCTGACCTCGAAGGGAAATTCCAGCATAAAATTGGTGTTTAACACAAAGTTAGACATAAAACCCGACTTTCCCAAGGTTTCAAAAATTAAACTACATTTGGGACTGTGCACATATTTCTTACAACTTTACTTCAGTGCAGTGGAAAATACATCTTCCATTTAAAAATCAATTTGAGAGACCCTTTACAAATTTCCTTAAAAGATTTCGTTAAATCAAAACAAACACGGATGATTCGCATGTTTTTCCATCGACTAAACAGCGCCCCCTGCTAGTGGATGTTTGGGCAAGAGGTTCCACTGTCCAGTTTTCATCTTGAGCGTTCAATACGTGGAAAGTTGCCAAAACCGGAAGTAATTTGTCTGTATCCATTGCCGAGGTTCGGGAGTAATTGCAGAAAATCCCCATGAAACATGGCGGTCGGTCTCTCTGATTTATTAGAGGTCCATTCCACGCATGCACTGTCCACAATGTCCAGCCATATGAATGGACGAGGAAAAAATATACGAGGCCATGGCGAGCATCGAGGGATAATAATAATAGCAGATATTGCCGTCGGGTTATCAAACGGTGTTCATCAAATCAACCCTTAATGATAGTTGTAGTATCGCAGTTTATTATAAGTGGAAATCGCTTACAGCGGCTATGTGCGATGGACGATAGCCATTCTTGATGCCGGTTTCCAGGGGCCCATAACTGTCTTTTTTTCCCTTCTTCTTCTTCTTATTCGTCCCACTCTTTCTTTTATGAAAGTCTGAATGAAAAATTGTCTGCCGAAAAAACAGACTGGGAGGAAATGGGTTGTTGCGGTTTTTTTCCCTCCTCCGTCCAGTTTTGTAATGTCTGTCTGGCCGCCTTTTCTTAGAAATATGCCGGGAAAAGCGAAGTTTTAAGGTGGATAAAAAAAATGAATCGTTACTCATTGCCCTTGTTCTCCACTCTTGGCTTGACCATTCATTCATCAATGGATGGCTTCCGAAGCAAAAATGGATCAAACTGAGATGCATATCGATTCGTGTCTGAACTAAGATACTCGTGCTTCGGCTAATTTCCTACAGGAAATTGATAATTTGCAGAATTGATAGTATGTTTTTATTCTGCGACATATTTAATACAACTATTTTATTGAAGTACAATGTAAGGAATCCAGGATGGAAAAATCATATGTGGACATGTACACAGTATTGGACTTTTTCTATATACATGGCTAGCAGTGGCGGCTCGTGTATAGGCACTGTGGACCTGCAGCACCCCCTATTTCCACTTCATATTACAGATAAAATTTAATATAATGAGTCTTTTTTTCTTTAATTATTTCTTAAAACTTGTAATATATATAACTAGTAGCCATCCCCCATTGGACGACCCCCAGTTTAAACAAAAATCTTTGTATGGAACTGTACGCTTCACAGTTCCAGCGGCGTGGAGCTTGACTGTTGTGCGCATACGCACATAGGAAGCTGCACGCGAGGCTGCGAGGGAGTGAGAGCACTGTCGCTCCCGCAGCACCCCCATTGTAGTTCCAACATGGGCCGCAGTATATACTGAATGATACTGTTTAAATACTATATATAGTTTTCCCAGATGACCTGTTTAGAGTAAAAGGGCGCGGCCATGTTGGAAATGCCATGCTTAAAGAATCAACCATCGCCATGAAGATGCTGCTCCAAAACAATAATGAATTAATGAATGGCTTCAGATTTCTGCATCACGTGTCCACAGGACCACACTACTATATATATCCACCGTTAACAAGTCTGAAATGGACAGGCCAGCTACATGTCTCATAATTATAGTGAGATTTGAAAGGAAAGTAGGTCGATTTCAGTGTGTAAATACAGTACAATACATGTACTGTATACGTTGACCCTCCTATGCGATCCTGCTCTCTCGGGTCATAGAGAACAAAATAAAAAAGGGAAATTAATAACTTTTTTATCGTAATATCTGGCGCGATGAAAGGTTTATGTCTTGAAAAAAAGTATATCTAACGCAGAAAATAATTAACGAGCATCATTTTCTTTGTAATGTAATTAGAGAGTAGAAATGAACGGCACGTAACAAATAAAACTTCTTATAGTTCAAAAGACGATAAAAATGAAATAGACGAGCTTAGTGAAAGCTTATGGCGGCTTACATGTTGTTTTAATATTATAAACCATTTTTATGTTTGCGGGACTGTTGCGGTTAGATGCGTATGGATACGGCAGATGTTAGACCTCGATTGTGTATATACTCGGGCAGTCAGCGGAATGATTATTATTATGTTGCAAAAAATGGCTTCATGTTGCTTCATAAAATTTATTGTCGGAAAAATAGCAATGTTTGGGTATGTAGTAGTATTGTAGAATTTGTATAGTAGATACCGTTTCATACACACTTTGGTTGGAAAATGTTGCGGAATATTTTGAGCATCTACTATCTACTTTAATCCGCTGTTCTTACACTTGAATGTCTGTGTTTGTGGGACGTTGTAATTGCCAATTAAGAGTATTAACATGCTTGAAATAGTACTGTATACAAGAGATATGTTTTGAATTCATGAGCTTTATTCATCTACATTTATTTGTCTTGTGGTTGTTAATTTACACGCGTAAGATTTGACGATGGACAGTGTTCAAAAACAAACAAGCATACAATTACAAGTTTTTCATCTTATGATTTATCTCTGGCAAAATATTATCTTCCAAATTTTAATTGGATAACTTATCTAATTGTTTATGAAGCAAGGAAACATGTAGTGGTGTGGTGAGTAATGCGTACATAAATAATATTGAAAAAATGGCAGCGTATAAATAAATATTAAACCCTGTTTAGCAAAAGTCACACCCCGAATTGGTAACATTTTGAAAGCAAAATATAACTCCCGTTAAGAAGCTTATTCTTCATATAGCCAAACCTAATCACAAACACATGTACACGTGACTCACATGTGATTTCGCTTAATTTCAGTTATTCAGATATTTATTATACAGGATGTCCAGCATCGGCAATTATGCTTGAAATTCGTATTAGAATAATTTCTGGCTCTTGACAATTATTGTGGTCCTTGAAAATGTAAAGAATGAGCTTTGGAATCCTTGAAATATTCTACAATTTTTTACCTGACAACCTGATGTTCTCAAGGTGATGTACTAAGTAGGTAGTAGATGATATAGGAATATAATTCTGTTGTGAATTATATTGTTGTTTTATGAGCTCAAGTTGAATATGTTCTAGACATGTTTTGTTTCAAACATGAGTACATCCACAAGATGTGTGGCGATATCAATAATTTATTTTTATACTACTCGTGATTTAACTAGTTAAAAAACCATGAACATAGTTTCGTTAGAAACACCATTTTTACATTAAGGTTGGCTCCACTTTTCCCTGATTTGATTTCAACGTTGTGTTGTTTATACAATCTGCTAAAAAACATACTAATAAAAAAATGCTGCATGTACAAAATCACGTACAGCACACGAATTTACATAACACTCGGTGAAAAAACCTGCATTTCGTGCACATTAACATGCATTTTAGGGTCTATACTGGCTATTATCAGTGACCCTTTTCACCGAGTCAACGCACCCGATTTTAGTAGGGGCCTATTTTCGTGCCAAATAAACAAGCATGAAAAAAAAGTTTAACGAGTTTTGGACCTTTATTTCCTAAATTCCCCAAAGTAACAGGTATATGTTTGCACATATCGATATGCAAGGCTGGCGTGCATGCAAATTGGTTTTGTAATTTAGGCTAACTGTTGCTTGTTAAAATCTCGCCATGCATAATAAATAGCTTATTGCCTTAATTTATGCAAGATAAATGAGGCGATGCTTTATGTCGTAATTAAAATTTAATCGTCTTTGAGGTACTGTATAGCGCTTTGGCCAACGGTCACGCCAGTGTTTAGGAACGCCTAAAAATCAAACCCAAAGCAACGTGTAAATGCAAAAATGAAAAGCATTGATTTCTTTATATAAAAACGGATAAGGAAAAAATCTATTTCCGTTCGCAAAAGCACTCAATTTCCAGTCTGATTTCCTGAATAAAATGTGATTGAAATGGAAAATGTGACACTACCTATAGCGTATTTGAGTATCGTCATGGCAACCGTTAGTCAACATGAAGCCAGACGGTGAACAAAACAATGTTTTAATATGGAAACAAGGTCATGATGGCGTAATTCATAGTTTTTGTCATAAAAAATTGCAATTTCTTTTCAACTTGAAAACTTTCTTTCGTGCTTAATACGTGAATTGAATGCATTGTTATACTACTACTGAAATCTAGCTTTTTCTCTCGCTATCACTTTTCCTCTTTTTTTGAAAATTGGTTCTTCTTAAAGATACAGGCATGTAAGCAAGTTTATTACGCATGTAATGATTATAATAATACTGTAGTAAAACGTTTAAATGACACGCAACTTTTTTTTTTGGGTGGAAAAATCCTGAAAAAAAAACCCAGTTCTGAATTTATCTCGACTGGTAATGAATTAAAAATTGCGCTGTTACAACTGAAATTTGTGTGTACAGAAATGTGCATTATCAGTCTCAAATTGCATCCCTTGGGATCTAATTATACTTGACTAGACTGGGCAATCATAGCCCAAACTTAGCTGTTTTAATGGCATGGGATTAAATTAATATGAAAAAAAAAGAGTCTACACACAAAAAAAGAAATCAGGGAGTGATTAGTTTTTGTTTACGGTTTGGATGTATGAAAGTGACCAACGTTTTTTAGAAAGCATTTTAAAATTAGGTTTTAACATTGTCAATAAAATTGTAAGATTAGCTTTAAAATAACAATGGTATGTTCAGGAATTAGAATAACAGATAAACATGATAAATGATCAGTTTTATTTACCAAAGAAAGCAGTTGTTTTTGTACGATGCTTTGTCTGAATAAAGTTTTGGAAGTTAGGATTTTGCTGTCTCGGTTGTATTGGTATATATACCATATAGCGAGTATGGTATTCGTTTACCCCGATGTCCATTTACCATCGACCAAATGAATTTGACGATGGCAATGGTGGTGGTTGGCGGTGGTGACTGAATATATGTGGGTTTTCATTGCCAAACCCGGCGTTTCCTATTTGAATTGTAACGGAAGCTAAGCAAGAAAACATCTTCGGCCTGTGTACCAATGATGGTTTTCTGTCTTTCTCGGTTAATAAGATCCATTAGCAGAAGTTGCAGCGAGAGACAGAGAAAACAAATGGCACATTGCACTTTCTGTTCTCTCCATCTCTCGGTTAGTGGCATAGTCACGACAGAAGATGACAACGTTTTTCCAACTTTTCTCTCTCTCTCTCATAAGACTTAGCGGCCCTCCTAAAGGTCTGTCTGACAGCGAATGGTCAATTTTCCTTTTGTGACCAAGTCCGAGGGAGGGTGGACCCTGCACTTGACAACGTCTGATAACAACCGAGAGTAATGAAGTAACTGCTCCGTTGCCATTAATTCTGCGACTGTAATGGGCTAGTCACCAGAAGAAAACGCTTTTTATGGATTGTGGTAATGGGGCAGTCACGGGCCAGACTATTCCCTCTGCAAGTTCTAATAAAAAAACTTGCCAATTGATGGAAAGTTGATATGAAGGGCTTTACATCGGTGAAAAAATAGATGTTGTTTATGACACGTGATACCACCTATCAACTCCAGTAAGATGTTAGTCAGTTTTATTTATGCAAATATGGTAATTGATGACGTTTTTGTCTCTCCAAAACTTCATGTTGTTCGTATATGAAGTTCAAAAATTGTATCTATTTCTTCATGAAATCACTTTTGTACAACAAGAATGAGAAAAGCTTGAATTTGTTATATTTAATGTACACGTATTACTCAAAAATGTGACCCAAGACACAAATATAGAAAGTTATGATTCCGTTTATTTTGTGAAATATTGAAGATGTATTGAATTTTGTATTAAAAAATATACCCATAAATACATGCACTACATGCATACATACATTTTCATAACCATTGAGGTATTGCAGTATATCCAGCTGCTTTGAACCATTTTTTTTAAATTTCTAGATAAATTTTCACTCTTTGGTAAAATTTTGTGATGTTTGGTCATGGGAGGGATTCTAGAAAATGTAAGGCCTTGAAATCATTGGCATATACTTAAGTTTTTTCCAGCAAATTTTCTGGACATCCTGTACTGTAAAACAAATGTGTAAGCGTGTCCCTGTAGTAGTTTTGAAGATTGTTTTTTCTTTCTAGAGAAAAATGTACAGATTCTTTGTAAAAATACTGTTGTTTGGTCGTGAGATGAAGCCTTGAAAACCTTTGGAATATGCTTGATTATTTTCCAGCAAACTTTCTTAGTCATCCTGTACTATATAAGCATATAATGTAAATTCTTAACAATTCACATATGCATTTGTGTCTATGTAATCTCTCAGAAGTGCATATTATAACAAGTAGGTTCATGACACAGCTTCCTATGAACAGTTTCTGTTCTGGTCCGTGGCGAAAACGTGGCGCGTACTTTTCAGTAGTCCACAGATGGCGCTGATCTCATCTTGCGACCCTAGCGGTCGTTCCTGCTTGATGTTTGCCACAGCAACAATATGGTCCAGAATGGGTCCATTTGTTGGCGAGTGTTTGGCAATCTGTTTAGCACCTTTCAATACACTGGAGGAGTGTTTGATTTTCGTTCATATTTTCGGAACTATAGTTAGATATAGATGATTGGGTTTTGGCAAATGGCAACCACACAGTTTGGTTCCAAAAAGCGCGTCTCGACGCTCCTAACAAATGGTTTCGTGTGCGTTTGATGGCTGCTCGCGGTGCTGCCACGGACTGCTACCTGATTGATTGTGCTCTGATGGAATCCAATAACCTGGGTAATTGCCTAAGGGAGGATCCACTCCTTTGACAGGGAACCAAGGACTGTGGGAATATGCCAACGACGAGGATCACTGTATATAAGCACGATGATGAAAAGCACTTTCTGGATATCAACATTTCTCTCTTGGCCATTCACATACAGAAACTCTGGTCTAGAAAGTAGCGACTAAGGAATTGATGACCTTGTTTTCGGGTAATTTGTAACAACGGTTGTTATTCGTACGATTTTCTTCTCGAGGAATTCTTGCTAGCTGATTGACTGCAATATGCGGGATTGCTTAAGATGGTCTGGCATCTGTAGTTTTGTACAATATGACGAGCTTTGTTTCGCAACTTTATAGGCTTCATCAGGTACTTTAGGGCAGAATATTGCATCTTAACGAGCCAAACACGCAAAACAGCCTGATTTTGAGACATTGGTAGTGTGTACTATAGCGACAGAAACTCTTTCCAATGTTGAAATTGGACAAACATTTTAACAATAAGAAGGATGTTTTTCATCTGTAGCCTTGAATATCGGGAAATGTGCTTGCATTCTAGCACCTCGGAAAAGTCGGGAATTATGCTTGAAATTCGTCTTAAACACCAGTTTATGCTGGAATTTCATGTCAGCGTTGGAAGATTTCCATTAATCGTAAACATATGATGTAAAAATCATTGGAAAATTTTGTGGTAATTTTTAGTGGGAGGTACGTGGTCCTTGAAGATTTAATTCACGAGCATTGAAATTCTTGAAATATGCTTAGAAGATGTGCATGAAATATATGATATAACAATTACAAATATTCGACTTTTTGAGCAGTCACATTTTGTAGCAAATTTTCCAATGATTTTTATGTTAAATCCTATTTTTTTTTACTGAAAGGTGAGGAATAAAAGGAAGTAAGCATGTTATATAAAAATGCAAATTAACAAACCAATTATACATGGGGGACTCGTATGTATAACGTTGATAGTCAGTCATAGATTTTTACATTTTGAAATATGTTTTCAACAAGTCTCCTCCAATCAGCTTTGTTCCTTCAAATTTCCAGATGTATTATCATAAAGCAGCTAGTTTTATTTTGACCGCATGGATTGACCTTGTATAGAATTTCAACTGTATAGTATCAAGTTGCTTTTATAAATGTTCGTTTTATATCGAGATTTTATTACATTTTCCACTACTTTAAAAAAAAAAATGATTGGAAGAGGGAATGAAATGTTGCATAGATAGTTTATAGGACCATTCTTGTCCATTGTTTTGCCACCTGACGTGTATTTTGTACAACGGCAATACTTGTTGCTTAGCAACTTTAGCCATGTAGTTAAGTGACTTTTTGTTATAAAACATACCCGTACGCAATTGTACTAGCTGGACACGTATTGATTGGAGGGGATTCGCCTACATAATAGGTAGGGAAAAATCTCTTGAATAATTAATGTTTGCTGAATTGTTCAAAAACGGCGAAAAAAAAAGTTGCAACGTTTTTGTTTTGAACCTTTATCTTAGTTTCAATAATGCAAAAATACATTCGCACGTGTTCCTCAGAATTTTATTCTCAAGTTGTCCTAAATTTATAGTACATACTGTAGGTTTTTAAGCTTATAGCTTAGGTTTGTATGCTTGCTGAATCCATATCAGTTTGATTTTTAGGACTATACCACATCTTTTATCGTAAATTTACCACAATTTCTGGTAAATGGTAAAGTAAAACGTGTTGCGTTTTGAACATTTTCATGGGTGACTCATGTTTCTAGTGTAATTAGTCTGCATTTAGAAAGCATTATCAGAATCTTTGTTAGAAATATGGCAACTATATTTTCATTAATATAATTAACGTTTTTCAGAAAATTTCCTACTAATAATTCCTCCCCGAGTTTGTCTGCAGCTATTAACAATAGATTGCAAAAATCTATATTTATAACTTTTTAACAATTTTCATTGGCTGGATATATATACATAGTAAACTAAATGTTTGCTTTTTAGAAATCATATTGCAGAACGATACATAGCTCATATTTAATGAGGTGTATTTTGGACATTTCTTAATTAAATTAACAGAAGAATTTGTGGTTAGATATTTCCATTTTTTGCTTGTTAACAATGATCATGTAACAGGATACATAAATCACATTTAAAACAATTGCAAGCATTGTTGCATCTTATAACCCTAACGTTAGGCGATGATATGGTTTGAGTTTCTAATAAAAACTTTTGAAGCATTAACCAACTTGTTTTTTTTCAAGTTGATAATTGTTTTGATTCTAAATTTTCGACTTTTTCACATTTTCCAGCGTATTTGAAAAAAAAGTATTTGAGCTGGGTTTTTTTTCCAAAACCTTTCCCACATTGTTTAATTAAATTGGAACTTCTCCACTTAAATTCATAACATTTAATTTACGTTTTTTGTCGTTGCTAACTTTTACTTTAGTTTTAAGTTTTAGAAGTGATTTTAAATTAAAAATGTAGTTTAATTACGTTTTTGCGAAATAAATGAGAACATCTAATGTTTCTAATTTTTAATTTTTTAATTTTTTAAATTTTACAAATAGGATGATTGTTTTTCTCCAAATTTGAAAAGAAGTTTGGAGACGATAACAATATACAATTATTTGTGGATTGTATAAAAAATGTTGCAGCGTTTTTATGTTAAACCAAACCCTTTAACAGAATGCCCCTTTTGAATTGAACTAATATCTTCAAACTGTATTCTGGAAAACCCCTGTTTTAGTTGCCAACATTTCCTATTTTTCTTAAATATGAATAAATCAGTTTGAAATAAATGGTCAAGTTGTCTGCCTAAAAATCTCTGAAGTCAGATGACCATAAGTTGGAATTTGTCTGCGGTCTAGTTTGACCACGCTTTTAATTTCATCTGCACAGTGCTACTCTCGTAATGGATATTTAGATTCGTAATTGGCGAGCAAACCGCACATTGGTGGTTTTAGAAGAGATAAGATTTGATTAAGGGAAACCTAAGTCTTTGGCGAAACTTTTCCCGGGCACTTCCTTCCATATGTTGCAGCCAAGGAGGGATGGACAGCCATATAAAGGAGGCAAAAGAGACTCCGTACATTTGAGTGGAAAGTAAGAATAATGGCCTCTGCTTACAACTACTTCCTTCGACTATAGAGGACAAGGCTATGTCTCGAGAAATTGGTGATTATGGCCGTTGGTAGACGACATTTGGGTGAATTTAGTGAGAGAAGTTAATGGAAGGTGGACGACAAACTTAAGACGAGACTAACTCGCTTTCTTTGCCATCTAAGCAATAGAAATGGCCAGAGTGAAGAATGGATGAAAGTAGCCGCTGCTGACCAACGCAGGACAGAACATACAATAAATTGGCTGCGAGGGATTTTTATTTGTCCAAACTGACCGAAATTGCAAGAAGGCTTATTTGGTCACGGCCTAACTATTCGCCTATTGCAGCATAAAAAGCTATAGAGGTTTTCCATCACTTGTCATTTCCTGTTGACAGAAGTTTGGACGGATTAATTAATTTTATATACCGCATTGGGTTAGTTAGCAAGTGCGTTAATGTCTCCACGTGGAATTCGGATGGCGCCATCTTCAATGGGCATCATGTCGTTTTCTGTCTTTAATTCCCATGCATTTGACGGATTATGTTTTTTTAGAGCACTCTAGTTTTAATCCATCATATCAGATAAGTATGCCAACAGGATCAGCTGTAAATTGACCAGAAATCCGCTTGTCATACTTTTGTTTAAGGACCCTTTTGCACGCCAAATAATTATTGAGATCCTATTATACGTTTAAAAATTGCCGAGGTCCTTCAAGTTTTATCATGTGATTTATTTCAATCAATATGTATGACCAAGTACGTGTAGCCTATAACTGCTGAATTTTTGAAATATGTTTGGACTTACTTAAAAATAATAACCCGTTGATTTTTACTCAAAAGTATTTTTACAATATTTTTTTATGACAATGGTCTTGACAATTCTGGTGTCTGAAAACTCTTGGATAACCCAATAATAGGGTTTTTTGGACCTCCATTTCGGTTCCTGAAATCACTCTGAGAATCTCTGCATCACTACATCCTTGACGCCATCTTTAAACAAACATAAAATTGATGGAAGCAATTGTAAAAAAAAAACAAACATATATTTCGTAATTATACCATATTTGGAAATTAAATTCTTGGAAATATTCATAAGCCCTCAAACAAAATTCAGGTTTTTTTCTTCTAATAAATGATGAATTTTGATTAAAACATCAATTAAATAACTTGGCCACTCCATTATTACTATGAAGTGTCTCATCTAAGATTTTGAAATTTTATTTCTGCCAACAAGAACAGGCAACACGACAATTCATCGCATAAAAAGTACAACCAAAATATTAGAGAGATTGAGCCAGTCAACGCGTTAACCTTAACGTTAGATGCGGGGGAAGGGAGGATCCACGCATTGAACTAACTGAACGTCATGATTGCGCATGCGTGGTTCGTCCCTTTCCGCATCTATCGTTAAGGTTAACGTTAAGTCGTTGGCTGGCTCAATCTCTCTATTAAAAGCAAAACGAGCGTTTTACCCCACATTTTGATGGGGCAAATTCAACATTTGTCCCCTTTAAGGAAGGTATATTTAATTCTTGAAATTGTATACATCTCATTCAGGCCTTTTGTACCGTTTTAGCTCACCAATTTCATCTACACTATAAATATCGTTCTCTCTTATAAAGAAAAACAACTTCTCCAAATAAGATTTTTTGAATCTGGTTACCGAAGGAGGTTAATGCGCTCCGTGGGGCAGATTGCAGACTGGGAAAGTGCGCACTAGGAAATTCAATAGCCCCATAATTATTTGCAAATTAGTCGGTTGAATGTTTCGTTTTCGCCGTTTCTTGATTTACTTTGGCGCCACCATTGATGAATTATATAGGCCTCGGGTTGAATTAATGAAATACCGGTAGGCAATTTTGCAAGTTGGGCAATGAGCTCAATGCGAATAATCCTTTTATTAAAGCGTGTGTGTGAATGGTGTGTCTTTGCATGGATCTTCTTCGAGAAACTTTCTCGGTTCGTGTTTGCTTCTTGTTGTGGTTGTGCCTTGTATTTTTTTATTTTTTTTCCTCCTCGCTAATGCCAACATAAAGAACATTCCAGCAATTACCAATACTTTCACCATGTTTCTCGCCAAATTTATGATAGCGATGGGACTTTGTGCGCCTTGTTATAAGCCTGCAGCACAGGCTGCCTGCTTTTTTAAAGCTTCTTTCATCAGAGCCAGCAAATTGTCCTTCTAGGTGACTGTCCACTGTTCACTATGCAGCCATTGCTACTGGGAATAAAGAGTAACTTCGCTGTCTAGTACCTTGTGTTTACTCTATAAAGGGCCATTCAAAAAGGACGTCCTCAAGAGGGGTCTGCTGGCACGTGGATACTATGTGGACAGGGAGGAGGGAGGGGAAAGTCATTATTTCAGTTTTTGGTTTTTCTGTTTGAGTTTTAAAGTTCAGTTAATAGGGAAAAGGACACTAGAAGAAATCTGCCCCTTGTCCCAAATGTACTTTACTTTTTAAAACCTCGCGAATGTCGGGAATTATGCCTAAATTGGTGTTAAACGCCAATCTTATGCTGGAATTTCAATTCAAGGTTAGGAAATTTCCTTTAATCAGAAAAATCTGGAATTGGCAGCGAGACAGGTTCTTGTAAATTTATAGGATATAGGCCTTTGTATGTTCCAATAAATTTTCTGGACACCCTACTTTTCAAAAAAATAAGGACGTCTTTGAGGGGGGTCTGGGCTAAAATGGACACCGTGTGGCCATGGGGTGGGAGTTAAATTTTGAAGGAATTTCGGGTACGTCCTTTTTGAATGGCCACTAAGCACTTTAACTTCGTCATAACACATGACTTTGTATAATTTTAAATACGAAAAAGTTTTCTGAAATGACCCAAAGTGGTTAATGTAAGAGAAATGCCCTTTACAGATATTGCCATTTTAAACAGATCGAATAAATGGCGCAAATTGTTGGTAAAATTATTTTGCCTGATGCAAAATCTTGCCAGTAAAATTGCCCAGCAAAAAGAGGAGATGGGTTTTTGTTTTCAAATGATGGATAAAAACTATTTTAAAATAGTTTCTTAAAATCATACAGTATGTATTGAAAATCTCCATTCTAGTCAGTATCAACTTGTCAGTTTGAATATACAACAGCGTATGGTAGACAAAAACTTTTTAAAAAAATTAACAAAAAATCTAATCCCCTATAAATACTATGTATACTTTGAAGGGAATTCCCCTTTTTGATCCGTGTTAAATTAAAAATAAACAGAATCTAGTGGACATATAGTGGACTTCGTCCCGCCCATGTTGAATTTGTGCCCAAACGTGGAAGTTGCTCCATTTTGGCGTCTACGCCTACGAAATAGAGCAAAGCCAGATCTCGGTTGCACATTACACAGGATATTGGCATTTAGCAGATAATTACACAACCGTCTCAATTTCAGGCAATGGCTGCGGAGGTACATTAAAGCACATCAATGACCTTAGAAATTGCGGGATTTGCTGGAAATTGTCCAGACGGACGAGAAACGAGTGGCCCTATTGTTTCCACTTTTATTTGTTGCGAGTTTCACTTTTTTTTTTCTTCTTCTTCATCTTCTTCTTCTTCTAGATTCTTCTTTGCAACAGGCTATTATATTGTCTTTTACAGGCACTGACTGAATTAAAAACCGTTGCAACGATGATGGTTTTTTTTATTTCATTAAGAGCATAAAGCTCCCGAAGTAACATCATAAATTATAAGCACGCTTGTAAGTAATGATGATGTTTACGCTACTCACCAGATGGCATTGCTTTGAATAGTCATACCCATTGCAAGAATGGGACACAAGCGCCCTCTACGTGTGTATTAGAGAATGTGTTCTCCTATTTAGATGATTCGAAATCGTGGAATTTGTTTTAATAAGTAAAACATACTCCTTATATAGTACGTTTTTATTTTCAGGATGTCCAGTATAACCTTGAAAGTTAGTAAAGTCGGAAAATTTCCTCGAATTTTTATCACCTCGGAAAAGTCGAGGATTATGCTGGAAATTTGTGTTAAACACTAGTTTATGCTGGAATTTCTTGGTCGCGTCTGGAAATTATGCCAATAGGAAGAACATTTCTATTTCTTTGAAAATGGGGGTGTCCAGAAAATTTGTTGGAACACAGTGACGGCTCGTAGCCAAAACTAGTGGGGGTGCTGCCATGGTCGGCACTGTGGGAGCGACAGTGCTCTCCTTCCCTCGCAGCCTAGCGTGCGCATGCGCCCAACAGTCAAACACCACGCTGCTGGAACTGTGAAGCGCGCAGTTCCATACAAAGATTTTTGTATCTTTTTCATAAACTGGGGGATGGTTACTGATATTAAGCTTAAGGATTATATATTGTACACGTATAAAGAAAGAATTAAAGAAAAATGGACTCATTATATTAAATTAAGTTACAAGGTTACAAGATGTTTAGTCCACCTGTCCACATCGTGTCCACATGCCATCAGACCCCCACCCCCTCTTGAGGACGTCCTTTTTGAATGACCCCATACATGTATACGATTTCTTGTAATCATAAAAAGCAATGCAATATGAACTTCAGGTCATGTTTTATAATAATCATATACGTTGATAAAGCGACAAATGGCATTGTAGTTGTTTTACCATTAAAACCAATGACTGGCTGACCGCTGGTCTTTTTGAAAATCATTTATGTGGGCCATCGTGAAATTCTTCGTCCATTTGAAGGAAGGGGACATTTATTCTGTAGCAAATGGCTAGCTTACCAATTTCTTTAGCGCTCTTTTAGTCGCTGGATTAGAAGCAGTGGATTATTGCTAATTAAAGTAGCCATAAATGCCATCATACAACACGACATAAACCATTAATTGCTTTTTAAGTGGGATGTAATGAATGTTAAAATGACACGAGTGCTTGGCGAGACAATGATCTCTCGCCTCTTCTTCCTTTTACACGGCCATTCCTCCCTCCAATTTCGGTCTAGTTATCGCCAGTTTCTTATTGAAACGCTTTCGCAAACTGCTCTCTACAAAATGTCTCATTATGACACCTGACGATTATTCAAAGGTGTCACCTCCTTCAACAGGATATGCCATAATTGCCCATTGTGAAACGCACAATGGCCATCTTTTATTTCTGACTTATTTCGGTGTAATAATGGCTGACTATTGTTGTTTCTTGTTTAATCTCAGGTAGCAAATGTAGTCCCAATGTGGCATACTTTATGGAG
This sequence comes from Ophyiulus pilosus, assembly GCA_033995625.1. NCBI lineage: Eukaryota > Metazoa > Arthropoda > Diplopoda > Julida > Julidae > Ophyiulus > Ophyiulus pilosus. The sequence continues at coordinate 43,305 of JAUJYV010000373.1, forward strand.
GTTCTTAGCGCAATATTTTAAAATGTTCAAACAGGTACTTCACCCATTAAACCGTATTCTGATTGTTATTTTCAGTAGATGAGATTGTGTGACATTTGATTTTAATTGGCAGTAAACATGCAGTAAACATTAAAAATCGGGAAAGTCGATGGATGTGCTTGAGATTTTATCACCTCGGGAAAGTGAGGAATTATGCTTGAAATTCGTGTCACATAATGCTAGAAAAACGTGTGCCATATGGCATGAGACATTATTCTGTCATTTGGTGATATAGAATGATTGGATGTTCCATTAAAATTTCGTTTTATCCCCGATTAAAATTGAACTAGGTATTGTGCCAAATGTTTCTGATCAATTTTGGCAATGAATACACATTTGGTGACGCCCTGTGAAGCCCTCATTAAGTAATAGATCCTCGAAACCTATGATTACCACTGTTAATGACTGCTGTGTTATATTCAATTTATAATTTCAGTTATTTAGTCTCTTGATATATGGGAAACCCACCTGTGACCCGTATTCGTATCAGGGTTATTATATTTCCAAATTGTTTTTTATCGTGTCAGTTATATTTCATTAGAAGTTGGATACTTCCGATTACTGCCATATTCCACCCGCCCATGCTATTGGCTTTTATCGTATTAATGTCAATATTTCTTTAGTAGACGAGAATTATTTGAAATAAAAAGCGTGTATTTGTGCAACTGCCAAGCCTCTATTTTTGGGCACCTTTTTATTTAGGCTAGAAGAATTCCAAGTGATGTAGCTTTGAAAATGCAAATCTAAAGTAGTAAAACTTCAAATTTCAACTTGTCTGATATTATCGTGAATTCGATGACATATTTTGGTTTAGCCTTGGTCTTGTTTAATGTATATCGAAAATTAGAAGACATTATACAAAATATTGGTATATAGAAAATGCCATCAGAAATATATGGCATTTATATGTATTATACGTCCCTAAATATCCATATGTGCCAGTACTTCTCCATTTATGGACATGGTTTCCAACGTATGAATATATTGCCATATATGGTATTTCGGTATTTGGTATTTAATGGCACATGTTTTCAAACATATATGGTAATTTCCATATATGGTCATAGGTGATTTTAAACATATATGGGACCTAATACGTCACAGATATATTTTTTCCACATGGGAAACATCACATGTTATACATTTTTGGTTCATAAATTAAAAAATGTGCATAACTTAATAAGGGTAGAACAGAATTCCTTATACATAAAATTTATAAAACTTTCTGTTCCTGCATATCACGTGATTATTGGTTCCCCATTTAAAGTATTAGCGTCGTTTTGAATTGCCCTGTACTTAAGCAGTATCAGTCCTTATTGCTTGCCTCGTGCCTATGTATATAGTCATTGCATTAGCGATGCCTGGTTTCTTCGATGAATTACAGACTCTGGAAGAGAAAAAAAGCATTGGAAGAAAACCCCTCTCTCTCTATATATATATTATATATATATATCGTATATAAGTAGAGAGAGGGAGAGAAAGAGAGAAATAGTTGATGAAAGCGTAGAGAGCGACGACATGCTTCATGTATTACCCACATTAGCTGTACAGCTATTCATTTATTAGATGTGTATTCCCAGCACATGGCCAAATCGTGGATGCCAGTACAAAAAGCATCGGCTGTCGTTTTTCTACGGTTGTTATACCGGGTGTTACAACAGAAAGAAGCTTCCAGACTCTGCATAACGCCACTCTAATGACGTCTACACTTGTTTTGTTGTGGGAAAACTCGCAGAAGTTAGCTTGGTGTAGTCAAACTTATGTCACATGTTTTACTTGAAGTGCAAGAAAATTCTAGAAAGTCTGGATAGAAAATTGCACATATGCCATTATGTGTCGCCACATACGAGTACTTGTATCTGAACTCCATATTACCAGACATGTGTAGGTGCTTCGAGTGATTGTGGTCTGGAAATGAAGTTGAATGACTGAATTGAAGCTTTCACAATTGAGTTTAAAAAACTGACAAACCGGAATATGAAATCTTCTAATATTAGTTTCGTATTTTTGTGAAATCTCTTACATGTTGTCTGAGATAGTTTCTCAATGTGTTATGCTTTCAACGTCTCTCTAAAAGCAACAATTATCCAATTTTTTTTGTTATCAGATTATTTTTATTTTACATACATGAAACCTCCCTAGAGTTTTGTAAGTTTTTTATTTAAATTTTTGACATTCAATTAACATTTTGGATAAAGATGATTTTTAATTTATTTTTAACCCAATAATGTGTTTGGGGAACTACATTTTGAGGAACAATGTACTAGTGATGTAAACCACATTTTAGGTTGCAGTAGACAGTCTATAAAGGTGTAGTGGAGTAGGAGAGGTGGATTAACCCTCGTTTATTGACTCTGGTCAGTCGTTGACTAATCCGAAGCCTAGGTGCTCGTGGCCGGCATCGCATTCTGGCCGGATGACTAATGAAATGTTTGATCGGGTCCGAGCAACGGTCGACCAGCAGGTTGTTACGGTTGCCGTGCGAGGTGAAAACCGTATTAGCGAGAGCCGCCTTTAATACCTGGGAGCTTTGCGACGGCCATTGCTTTCTTCATTTGCTCCTGCCAGCCCTAATGGCCGAATTTCAAATTGGTTTGCTTCAGTAACTCGGAATTGCACTCGCTGGCCTCCTGCCACGAAACACTTTGGTGCTCATTCGGAACTCTCCCCCTTCTCTCGCCACTTTTTCCTATACCGACTTTTTATAGAAAATTAGACACGCTAGGTGGCGCTTCGCACGCTCGGAAGCTACACAAGAACATGTTTTCACAAATATAGTGTCAACACCTTAAATACATTTAGAAACGGAGGGAATGTTTGTTGGTCATGGCGCTCTGTATTAGAGATCGTCTAAAAAATAGAGCAGACGACTGTTTGCATTCCTTGGTAGTAGCGCCATGAACAGCAAACATGCTTTCCTTTCATGTGAACTGCCAAACGGTCCGTCAAACATGCTGTAATTTATGGTAATGGAGGGATATGGATGACAAATTAGACAAAAGTTCTACTTTACCATCCATATTTCACCATTACCGTAAATTACAGCATATTCTGCAACAACTCTGGTTGGGGTAAACCGTGGCGCATTTCTATTCTAATTACTAAGTGACACAGATAGACACAGGTAGTGGCAAAATATTAATAAATAAACGTACTAAGTATATTAATAAGTATACACGTGTTATAAGTACACGTATTTTTGATAGCTTGGACGAAGATGTTGAATAAAAATTCAAAGCTGACGATTGCCCAAACTTCCAAGGAGATGATGTGAATCTTATACAACAACAATAGACATTGATTTATTTTTATAATAAAAAAATCTCTTGGTTGCATACAACATCTAGAAACTCTTTATATTAAAAAAAAATCATATTTCCATTTGGCACTTATACGAAGTTCTTCGTGATTTGTTGAAACCGTTAAACTTAACATACATTGGTTTCAAATCGTCGCATTGTCACTTGAATGCATACAAACGCTTTTTTTTGTCGAACCAGCTGAAATATCATGCATAATTTAATGTCTCAAATGTCCACATGTCTCCGCATATTTATGGAAACCGAAGACTGTAGTTTTGTCTCTTCTGGGTATTTTTATCATCTCTCAGCCCTAAGTTTTTATGCTTTGTTCGAAACCCAGTATGAAATTTAAATCAGGGGTGTTGTGAGGAACTAACTCACCAATTTTGTAACATTTACATATAACATCTACCCCAACACTTGCCACAAAAAATGGGGTGTTCGTTGGAAACACCATGCTTGGATGATGTTTTGTTTTTTTGGCCCTCTAATTACGTCTGCATGCATGCATGCATATGTACATTGTCTATAAAGTTGAAGTATTGTTCAAATAATATTCCCAAAATACAGTCAACGCGTATATTTTCTACGGTTTGGCAATGGCTTACGTTTATTCAAAATTTCAGCGCCATCTATGATTAATTCTGCGCAACTACTGAGCTCTCACTATTTTCAATGATAAAATTGATATAGATTTGTGTGTAACATGTACAGTGGAACCTCGCTTAACGAGCACCTCGCATAACGAGTGATTCGCATAACGAGCAATATCAATTTTTAAAAAATGACTCGCTTAGCGAGCGTTTGTTTCGCATAACGAGTGACGTGGATAGGGGAATCCCCGAATTTTGCGATGTAACTTTTCGTGCCATTGCTACTTCAGTCTGTGTTTAGAACTCGTTGCGCTAGCACATTTTTCCAAACTT
>JAUJYV010000374.1:0-47521 GCA_033995625.1 Ophyiulus pilosus
TTAAAGTAAGTAAATAAGTGGAATAACGCAATTTCAAGCTACAATTAATGCAAAAATCAATGGCGCCAAATTTGAATGTTTTCATCCAAAATTATCTATGGAACATAACATGCACGTGGTACACATATATGGGAAGAAATGCCTACAAAACATTACAATTTACCATGTATGCTAATATATAACGTCAGGAACCTTCTACATCTGAGTAAAGGGGCTAAAAAGCATTTGAATGCCTGCACGTTCGAATTTTGACAAAACAAATGTTTCGTCATTTTGATATCGATTTGATAACATTGCATTTTTATAAACATGGATGCAGTGCCATATCTTTGGGCATAAATAAAAAAAACTCAAAAAATAAATTATTTTATTAACATTTATATGAAACACGCTTCAATGTCATTTTGACATTTTTATTACCGTAATTGAGCTAATTTTGTGTTCATCAACACAATTTCGCAATAATAAACATAGAAACTTGTACCGAACATAGATGTTTATTGAGTACAACATCTATAAAAATAATTATGCTGATATATCCATTTTGATTAATCAACATAAAAATAATGCAAATTGCCATCTTTCTATTGAACAGATAACCGTAATATAAATTTCCAATATAAGAACAGATATAACGCTAGAACACATAGAGATGATAGCAATGTCGAATTGTACCGTACAACCGACAACAACCCTCTGCATGTTTAGGAACAATAAAAATATTAGTTGTTCTCGTATGGCACACGTACGTGCCACATAAAATATTAATACTTTTCATAACCCCTTGACAGACAAAGCATATTTACAGCAAATGAAATGGGGAATATGTCTATAAAATTCGACATTTCCTAACCAATATCAGATCCAATCCTTCATTTACAACAGTTTTTTTTGTCCTACCTGAGGACTGTCATTTATCGTGAGAACATGACATATATGTACGTGCAAGTACTTTTAATAATCAACAATCATTCATTGAAATATTTGGGCACATTCTCCCACAAAAAACCTGTAATCCCTACTTGGGTTTCCCCAAACAATTAAATGATGCGCCCACATAACATAATCGAAATGTTTGTAAAACTTTTCCAAACTTTGGTTTAAAAAGCGTATACTACCTGTTACAAAACCCCTCAAGTGTTAAATTTTCGCATATTTCAAGTGACACATTGCAAGGTGGCCCTACATAAAGGATTATAATAACAGACACCCCAGTCAATTTTTTAGATGAATTTATACAAAATATCAGAAAATTTAGGAATAAATTTTGAAATATGAGGGGAATGTAACGAAACATAGGGAGGACATGGTCCTCAAACTTTATGGAATTTATTGATTGATGGGCGAAAATTGGGTAACCCAAAATATTTAAAAATGTGTCTACCAAGGAATACGAATTTTTTTTCCCCCATGGATCAGGACTCTTAATTATTTGACGGGTCAAAGTGCATTTTAGGCATGAGCGAGCGTGTAACTTGCATTGATAAAAGAATACCTTCATTATCTACTAATAAATGCATAGTTACCGAGGTGATTTTTAGATGTAAAACATGAGGAAAAGTAAGTATCTTTAAAATCATGCATGAAATTTAAAACGATCTACCGAATCAAATTTCGTTCAACAGCATCCATGCATTGGCAAGAATTGGCAGGATTACATTTCTCGATCGGTTACAGTCTGATACTAAAATAGCTTAAGTAGGAAACATGTTTTTTCCAGACATTTAAATTCTAATCTTGGAATACTGCAGAAAAAGTTCATAAACTAGTGAAAATGTGTAGAAAGACCAGCATTCTCACATTAGAATTTACCTAACAGGACCTAAAATAAACTCTGATAAAATTATTATTATTTATGCTCATTTTTTGGTTATCAAAAAGTTATATTTCTGATCTTGTAACAACGATAACAATCATTCTGATTATAATAAATGTGGTTATAAGGCATCCTAAGAGAGAAAAAAATGGCCTAATGACACCGGGCTCAATAATAAAAAATGAGAGGATGATGTTTAAAAATGTGTCAAATGCGGTTAAGTATTGGAAAATAAAATGATAAACGAGTAACCCGTGAGCATTGTTAAGTTGCAAAACAAAACCTTACAAACATACTGAATAAAAAATAGGAAAGTGCTTTATGGGATACGATACATTTGCAAAGCCAAATAAGCCAAATAATCATTCTTGGTTCAAATTATGCGATGCTAGGTCTACCGGATATCTAAATAAAGTCGTTTTGGATACTGAAGGATCAAAACTAATTAATGTGTAAAGAAGCCCTTTTCAAAAATTCTTCATAGTGCTAATTAGTAAAAGATAAATAATCCCCAAATGTATGCTAACGATCAAATCTCGTATTGACAAATTAAGCGTCAAATGATACAACCATCACAGTTTTTAAGTGGAGGTCCACGTTCGCTTCTAATATGCAGTATATTATGCAAAATCGCTTAGAAATCTCAAGGCAAAAAAAGGTGTAAGTAATATATATTTTTAAGTCCATATTGCAATAAATGGGGGAGAATTAGAAATTTCAGTAAAAAAATAATATCCAGCCAAATAAAAACATAAATAATAATAACATTTCCAACTGGGGCTGTCTTTGGATTTTTTACAGTTATATTTATAGGTGCTTCAGGACTTCCTAAGCCAAAAATTGGCTATGATGACAAATAAAAAATGAATAAAAATCAAAAAACCTGATTTTTCAATCATAGTCAGCAATTCCTGCTGCTAATTTGACAAATAAATAAAAAAAGGCAATCTTATAGCCATGAATTTCAGTCATAGCCAAAAGGTAAAAAACATGTCGCCATTTCGCAAGTGGCAAGATTAAAAAAAAGAGATATATTATTTACCTAGTAATAATACAAGTGGGTGAAGAGGTAGACGGGAATAATGAAATCGTATAACTCAATGGAATGTACTTCACCGATTAACCATCGTCCTGTAGATGCGTTTGGCGTTTTGCAAAATTGATAAATACCTGAGAAAACAAAAGAGAAAGCGATGTTTACGCGTGAAACTCATACTTTTTTGGGGGATGAATTTATGCGAGTGGCTTGCCGTCCAAATCAATAGACGCACTTGGGGTAACACGACGTTACGGAGTTGAAATTGAAAAATTGAAGCTGGACACTTACCTGATCCAAAGTTGTTTGACACACCGAATAATCTTCTATTCCTAACCGGTCTTTATTTTGTTCCATATGATGAAACAGATTTGAGAGCGCTAGTCCTTCAGAGGGTAGATGAAAGACCAACTGGATGTGATGTTCCTCTTGCACCTTAGCTAAGGGAAAGGTGGTCATGACGAATGACTTCACCATCTCCAAATCGGCTGGCATACCGCTGACCCTGACCGTGAGGGAATAACCGCTGCCAAACCTAAACACAATCACCTTACATTCAAGCATTTTTTTTTGTGGAGCTCCTGTTAATTATAACTAAATCAGTCTTACTTGTTTTTAAGATGCTGAATACTTCCGATACACTGCAGTCGCCCATTCACCATGATGGCTAAACGGGTACAAAGTGCTTCGCACTCTTCCAGACTGAGGAGATGAAAATTTGCAGAGCGTTTAATAATGATTACGACATTAAAGCTGCAGCTAAACACAATATCACAGATTCGTAAAATTACCTGTGTGAAGTCAGCACTACCGAACGCCCTTCCCTCATGAGACTTGAAATATTGTTCCACAGGAACCTCCTCGCTTGCGGATCCATTCCTGTCGTAGGCTCATCCAGAAACACGAGGGCCGGATTTCCGATAAGAGCGATTGCGGTGGAAAGTTTTCTTTTGTTGCCCCCTGAATAATTGCCGGCAACTTTCTTTGCGTGATCCACCAAAGAAAGCTCAGCTATCTGACTGTTCACCAGCTACGGCAATAGATAAGGGCATTGGTTGAAGTAGCAATTATGGAAAATGGCACCACTAAGCGATTAGGAGCAGGTACCTCTCTGGTACGATTTTCCGGGATACCTCTCAAACGAGCATAAAATTTCAGATGTTCCTCGCCTGTGAGCAAACTGTCCAAGGCATCAAATTGAGGGCAATACCCGATATGCGTCCTTGCTTGACTCATTTCGGTTCGAATGCTACCAACAAAAAATGGGACAAATGGCTAATTACGATAGCTTCGCCATTAGTAATTTCACCTGACATTCAGACATGATAAACAAGTGTTACAATCGTATAAGGCTGTGGTATAAGACAATTACATTGAAAATGCATCTAATAATGTCAAGGTAAGCCCTTGTCATTATTTCAACGTACCTGTAGCCGTTAACGAAGGCATCCCCACTAGTAATCGATGTATCTTGAGTTAACATTTTGAAAGTGGTGGTTTTTCCAGCCCCGTTAACCCCGAGCAATCCGAAACATTCTCCAGATTTAACTCCGATGCACATCCGGTCCACGGCTAACAGCTGACTGGATTGCAAGTCGATAAACTGTCCGCCTTTCCGGCAACATTTAGATTTCTTCCCTTTCCATATCCTGTACACTTTGGTCAAGTTTTCAATTTTGAGAACGCACGAATTGCACTGGCCACTAACCACCATCGCACGTTCTCTGGCGACGTCTTCATCTTCTTCAACTTCGGGACACTCCACCTCAGCTTGCCTATAGACACCACAATTTATATTAATTTAATATTACGTGACAGTGGTTTAACCCGTTGCAAGTATGGGAACATCAGATTGACCTTACCTCGCACACAAGTTTCTGTACTGCAAAAGCAACGTGAACGAAAAAAAGACAAAGCCCTGAATGAACATACAAAAAAGATTTCTGCCAAGGAATCCCCAGGAAAAGGGGTCGCGTTCAATGTATACACCTGGAAAACAAATTGTTAATAAAGTTAAGTAGCACAGGTGAAATAACAGACATTAGCTAAACGTCGGCAACCAACCAAATTTCTGGAGCGATTCAACCGCAAGGTGATTCGTGGCCATATCCATCAAGCCCCTTCCTAAACAATAATGGGGGAAAACCAGAAAAACCTGCTTCAGAATATCCGCAATGGCCTGAAGTTCCTAAAATGAGCCAAGAATGGAAACAAGGTCAATCCCAGAGACAGTTTGGACAACTGCAACTCAAAGGTACAAATTCCAGTATTGTCACACCTTGTCGTCCAATACTTCTAAAATAAACGTTGCGATCGTAGAAACCACCCCAATGAAAAGATTGGTCGAAGCAAGGACTACGAATGCGGTGCTGGGGATCTTGAAAATGAACGATGCCGGGTACATCATGGGGATGCTGGCCCAGCCGTACAAGATGAGCAAGAGAATCAGTCCAGGTAAATTTTGCGGGGAAACGTACGCTTCCTCGTTGAAGATAATAAAAATGATGACGCACAGGGCGGCAGAAAACATGTAATTCAGCTGGGTGAAACAAAATTAAACAAATCATAATATGCAATCGACTAAAATCAGAAATTGAGAAACCCTCCTTTGCTGTGACATTTTTTTAGCATTTTTCTAACAATTTAAAGTTTTGGTGTTTTATTTTTAAAAAATAGTATGTAAACAATTTTAAATGACGTAAAAAAGTTTTATAGCGCCTTTCAAGCGATAAACATAAATTTGCAAATTCGACCAGTTTTTAAAAGTGAAACTGCAGACACAACTAGAAATACTACAGTAGAACCCTGTTAAGATGCTTTTCAAGGGGTCGATTTCTTAAAATAGAAAACTTCTTAAGCAGGTTGTACTGTACTAAAAAAATTCACCTACATTATCCCAAATATTGTTGGCAATCCAATAGGTTAACGGACTAACGCCGGTGACAAACTGTAAGTGTTGCGATTTAGAAGACTTGTCGTCTATTAAGTAGAGTATGAAACTCGCAGGTACAAACGACATGGCAAAAATGACGCAAATCGCGTGGAGAAGACTAATACCGCTCCGTCGTCTGAAAAAAAATGTGTCGAATATTAACGGTGCTTGAATTGCATCAGCAAGTACCAAATAACGAAACGAAAACGACACGTACACTACTTCCATTTGCACTTGGTCATTGGTAAAGTTGAGGGGATGGTTAATTGCTGATATGCCATATTCTTGAGGGTCTCGATCAGCTGGCAAGTGGGCCCGAAGAATTACATTATTTACTGCATTAATGTAGGAAACCATGGCAGCCCAACCGCGATTATTGAACCAAACCTAAAAAGAATTTAATCGTTACCATCTAACCTATGATGCACAGTATGTAATATTTTCAACCCGTGAACCCTGGTCTCCCAATTACTCCCTAGCTCGGTCACTCAATTTAGTTATATATGGATTACTCACCTTAACATTTCCAAAAATTGGCAAATCTCGCATTCCCTTGTCAAACTCTCCGAACACGTAGTTAGTGTTATCCATTACTGGTTTTCCCAAGTTAACCGCTTTGCTCAACCGATTAAAAATGTTCTTGAACGCTGCAACGTTGATCCCTTCAAGTGGATTTTTTAGGCCAAAGGTCAGTCCTCCATATCTAAAAGAGAAACCAATGAACTGGTTTTTGTTGGGAAGTTCGCCAAGGGTGCCAAACTTACGTCAGTAATCTACCATTCCAGGAATCTTTTACAAAAACTTAAGCACACCAACCTTTTCCTATAGTATTCTCGTTCAGTTTTTAGCAGCCAATCGGAGATATTGCGAGATGTCATATTCTGAAGCACATCAGTCGTATCAGCGAGCATTTCTGGCGGTGTAGGCCCTCCGGCACCATCGGGACAATCTTGAGTACCTGTTTCGCAGCTGCACGCCACCACTTCTTGGAATGGCACGCTGACTTGGGGGTGCCAGTTGTGAGAATCTTGCTTGACGCAAGGTTTGTTTCTATGGAGTACAATTTAAACTCAAGCTCTTCATCTCGTATATACATTCATTTACAAATTATACAGGAAATCTTACAGAACTGCGCAAAACCTAGCAAAATATACAATAAATAATGAAACTATCATATCAAAAAATTCACTCACGTGATCGAATAGTTTGCCATACATCGAGTGCCTAATCCCGGACTTGTCACGAGTGTGTCTGCGTATCTAACTGCCAACGGGTCCAGCTGGTTATCGTTGCTAGAATATTAGAGACACGTTCGTTATCGTTGCTTTTATGATAGCGTTCATCAAACAAATGGAAATTAATTTTGAAATTGCAATAAATTCACCTAAAGAAAACAAAGTTAGGTGGGCCGTACAACCAAGGATGAAGCAGAAGTTGAGGCTCCATCCGGAAAGGTGGCAAAATCAGAGTAAAAGCCAGAGCCAAACAAACAAACAAGGCTGGCAAAATTATCTAAAACAATAGCGTGCATATGTAATTAAGCCAGTTGCTGCATCTCTCCATTTCATTAAAAAGTTTAAGTAACCCGACCTCGCAAAACAATCCTTTGAAATCACGTCTCGTATGATGAAAACGCTTGACGTGAAGGGCAAAAACTTGCTTACGAACCAAACGCCAGCCCTTAGTCACAGTGCTGTTTTCGTTGTTGCATGCTGTTTTGTTGGAGGGAGAAACTTTTGGAAGGAATTGGGATCCTGCGAAAACGAATAATTCTCGAATAAGAAACTTTGCAAAAGTAATCAAAAGCAATTACAATTCTATAAAATATTTTCGTGGTACCTTTTAAATCATCTTTAGTAAAGCATGGAAATATTAAATAAAAGAAAACAGTTATTCATCATGCACGGATATTTTTGAATATCAAATCTTCATTGAGTTAGTATTTATGATGACACACAAATGTTACGAACATTATGGGGATTACTTTTTTGTGATTTATAAGCTACATGGGTTGCAAATGTGTTAATTTTGATAGAACACATACAAATTCGGTGAAAATTAATGAAATACAATTTATGCGTGAATACCGTGATATTAGTTAGTAAGAAATTAACACAAATAAATGATACGCACTTTCACCGTCGAGTATCCCATTAGCGCCAGCCGAAGCAATATCACCGTCAAGTGTCCCATTAACGTCAACCGAAGTAACATTACTGTTAACTGTCCCATTAACGGTAACTAAAACAATAAAAGAAACCGTAAATACAACACACAAAGTGTTACAGCGAGTAGCGATAGGAGATATCGTGGATTCATGATAAATTAATTACCATGTTCTTCGGGTTGATGCGATTCATCATTGTTTGGAAGATCAACCGGGACAGTCGTTACTTTTCCACACTGCAATTTTAAAATCGAATTGATGGCCATTTGGGGAAGGTCAATAAATTCTCGCAATCTCGTTTCTGTACACACATTAATTAACAAAGTTTCCGTTAGCGACAGCTGGTCAAATAAACTAAAGTTAACATGAAACATGTGTCAAACTCACTTGTAGGAATATTTCCATTTTGAGAACTTCCAATCCTACCAGTGCTGGCTACTTTTAAAAAAATCTGCAATTAGAATGAAAAAAATTTGTTTCGGTTAATAATATTTCGCTAACCTAACGCACAACGATTTTCGTATGCCAGACTTACGAACTGTTTTAATCAGTACAATTAGTGCCTAGCACTAATTCTTAAAATTTCTTAAAATTCATTAATGAAACTAAGTGTTAAACGTGAAAATAACGTATAATTCGAGGTAATTTCTGCAAATAACAGCTTTAGCTCATTCCTAAAAATTATAATCAGGCCATTTTTAACAAGGTTATGTTACGCACCTCTTCTAATGTAGAGTCAGAAATTCCATAACTCGCAATTCCGAGAGTTTCTAAGTTGTGGTCCAATGCATCGAACAACTTTTCGAATGCTCCATCTGTCTTGCTTTCCGTGGGTAGTACATACACCAACTCCATTCCTACATCTTCGACGAGGGATGCACTTGGGATGTGGCCCATGATAAACGAGGTAACATCCGACTTAAACTGCGACTTTCTCTTTTCCATGAACTGCGCTAAATCGGATTCCTCCAGCACGTTAGTGGGGTCACTGCGCACTAGGGTCAAGTAGTAGCCGGTGCCGAATCGGCGCTTCAAAAACAAACTCGACCCGCAGCACCGCACACGGCCATCCGAAATTATCGCAATTCTGTCTCCGAGAAGATCTGCTTCGTCCATATAATGCGTGGTCAGAATAATTGTGCGACCTAAGAAAGATGAAACGCGGACAATTACCGTAAGTGTCATATTTTAAATTGGAAAACATGTTTTGTACGAATAAACGGACACAGAAAAAAAGCGCGTAACCCACCTTCTTTGTACTTTAGCAACAGTTCCCAGATCGCCCTCCGTGAATAGGGGTCAACGCCGGCAGTTGGTTCATCCAAAATCACGGTCCTTGATCCACCAACGAAGGCAATAGCGACAGAAAGCTTCCTCTGCATTCCTCCCGAGAGATTGTGTGACAATTCATTCTTCTTATGCGTCAGTCCAATGTCTATGAGCATTTTATCCACTTCCATTTTGACTTGGCCAGAATCTCTGCCTTTCAGGCATCCGTAGAACCACAGATGCTCTTCCACTGTCAAACTGAGCGAAAAAAACAGAATATAAAAATGACATGCAATGAACATAATAGCATTGTCAAAACAAAAAAATATATACAAAAAATGCTGTCCTACTGATCAAAAAGGACGTTATGCTGAGGACACGTCCCAAGACTTTTGCGAATTTCGTCCATGCTAGTGCGGATATCCAGACCGTAAATTGTGGCGGTGCCAGTCGAAGGAGGAAACAGACCAGTCAAAATGGAACTGAAATTAGGAAAATAATAAATCCACTCGCTTACAGACAGCTCGTACATGCCCCATTTAAAAAAATACAAGCGCTTACATAGTTGTCGTTTTTCCAGCTCCGTTATGACCTAAAAACGACGTAATTTGATCTTCATAAAAATTGAGGCTCAAATCATCCACGGCGACCTTTCCGTTTTTGTACACTTTTCTGAGGTGTTGAATTTGGACTCCGAGCGGCAAGTAGAGTGGATTTTTCTCAAAATTGGAATCAAGTTCTGTTACTAGAAAAATAAGTGATACATAAAATATTTGTCCCAAAAACACATCAATAGGAAGCGGAGACGCTTGCCTTGGTTTTCCATTTCCAGGGATTCTTCGGGTACAGCAAACGATAAGTGTTTTTTCCTACAGCATTGCGAGTTGCACCAGTAGGAAGGAGTAAAAAGGAAATACCACGGTTTTGGGACACCGTATTGGCCTGGGAAAAGCACAAATCGGATTACAAACAGGCTACGCGACCTTAAGCAGCCACAAGTTATGTAAAGAGCGCATTACCTGGTGCCACAGTTTCAATGTACCACGTGAGAACGCTGTACAGTATGCAGTCAAATCCCAGCATAATCATGCACTTTGACATACTGTAGGTATCGTCGAGTAAAGGGCTTTTGTCATAATTACTCCACTGCAATCCAATGCCAGATTCTTCGTAGTGAGCAAAATAGCTACATCCGAATCCAAAAGCCACGTTTGAAAGCAAACTCTTTAAAAGCAAAAGAGCGTTCGGTTATTTTCGGAGCAAGATTTACTGGAAATGCTTCATTGGCTCTTGATTTCACGCTTACTCCAATCGCCTTTTCATATCCTTTCAACTCTTCCTCCCAAATCACCATGAACGGGTACGGAAGGTACAGGATGAAGAAACAGATTCCCCCGGTGGCCGCAGCTATGTTGGCTCTCGAAAAGAAAGTGCTAATCAAGAAGCTTTTGGTGATGGTTGTCGTCATGAAGAGCATCAGAAAGATGAAGATTAAGGTGGGATCGGAACTTTCCAGTACATTTCCAAACTAGCAAACAAGGTACACTTATTGCCACTGCAATTGAGCCAAAAAAGTTACCGAATCACAACAAATGTAGAGTGAACATACCTTGAGTATGAATGTAAGAAGTATGACGGTAATTAGCATGATCGTAAACGAAGAAATGAACCATCCTAACCAGTGCACTCCATTCCCTAATCCCATGACTTTCATCACTTCTTTAAGCCGTTTCTCCTTCTCGTGGACTATTGATTTGATAATCATCGCCGACGTGTAAACCCAGGCGAGCACCATGAACATTGGAAAGGTACGCGATATGGCAAGAATGAACCTAGGACAACAATGTCGAATTAACCAAAGGGTGTCGAATGAGGTTAAAACGTGCGAATTAAGAAATCAATTCCGAAATTGAACTCACACGTCGTGAATGTGGCATGGATATGGAAACTGTTGGACCCAAATTCCTGGAAGGCTTTTAAAACCAGTTTGCGTCAGAATTATGGCCTGTTCAACCATGTCTTGAATATAGACAAATCCAAAGGCAATATATTTCAGATCTGTGAAAGGATTGCTTCGAGAGCCTGGAGAAGGAATCCTGTACAACGAAATATAAACACCAATCAGAAATGACCAATACCAAAAAGCAAGATGATTTCGGATCACTTGGATCCACTGTAAGTGTGATCGCGCGCCATTTGTACTTGCCTGTCTTGCAGCCACTTGGTGCTATCTACTTTGTCTGCATCCATTCGGATTTTGTACTTAACATGAGGTGGAAGCACGTCAGAATCATTTCCGTCGTTAGTAATATTGAGATTTTCAAAAACGATGACAGCCCAAAGACGATCAATGGTTATCAATTCGATTCCTTTGGCAACTGCATCATCTTCACTTTTCATCGCTTGAATTTTGTTCATATCGAAACACTAAAAAGTGAGAAAAAAAGCAATTTGCACAAGAATTTCAGAATTGATAATTCAAGATTACGACATTGCGCTACCTTTAGGAAAGTCTGTAAAAACTTTGCAATGCGGTCGAATAGGTCGAGCGAATTCATCCACTTCTTTATTGTGTCTTTATTGAAATATGCGTGAAGCTTATATATCATTGCATCATCTTCAAGATTGCCGGCAATATCGCTTCGTCCCAGCACGCTCAAGAAAACTTTCCAAAACTGCTTTAAAAGTGCATTTTCACGAATTTGGTCTGGGTCTGTACTATCCTGCACCAATGCGAATGAAGTAAAGCAAAACAACGTTGTTATAATAAACTAAACAAATTTATATCACCCAACACATGTAAGTTCTAACCTGAAAAAACTCCATAGCTGAGGCAGTTTGCATGAAACGAGCCCGCAGTCCAGGAGAAATATTTTCCAGCCACTCGTCAGTTAAAGCCAAAACATCGTATATTACGTTAAAACCATTTTGTACCTTAAAAGATACACGTACTGTTACAGCTCACAATGCTTTTAACTCAAATTAAAAAGAAAACAAATAAATCCAATTACTTTTTCCATTATTTTCGCAGCAGCAGGTGTATCCGGAGTGTAAAGGATTTTCCCCCTAACAAAGGGCTTTATTTGCCTCCAGATGAGGTTGGTGAATTGATCGTTTTGGAAGGATAGAAACATTTCGTGACAGGCTGGACAGACAACGAAATTAATTAGACATCAATTAAATCTTCGCAGGCATTTCCACAAATGTGCTTTAAGAAACTTGCCTTCAGACGTTTCATTATCAAGATCTATAACTTTATTCTGCTTCACCACCCGAAAGTGAAATTTGCGCCCCATTTCGTCCAATTTTGCCAATCCGTCTTGTGCAGTTTGGGATTGATTAGAAAAAACTGAAGGACGGCCGCACATGACATTGTTCAGAAATTCTCCTGGATAAGCTCGCATTCTATTCATCTCTCCAAATATGCTCGAATTAACCGAATTGAACATGTCTTTCACATCCCTAGATTCCTTAATCTTATTGGAAAGCAAAGAAGAAAAAGCAATGAAAACCAACACAAATTGACCTTAATTATGTTTGCAGTTAACAGACCTCATAGGTTAAGTTTGCTAGCAAGCTAAATAGATGTAGCCACGCATCCTCGTTTAACGAGTGGCCTGTAGTTGCCTTCAATATTCCTGAAAACTATTTAAAATAAAAAATAAATAAACGCGTAAATGAGAAAAATATTCAGAAAAATCATGCAATTTATCGTTGATTTAATTTAGAAAATATTGTTTCGATTTTTGATTACAAATTTTAAAAAAGGTTTAAATCGATCTTAAATCACAAGTTTTATTACAAGAAATGAATAATGCAAATTTGGTTTGTACACTGGAAAAAATTATTAACCACACACCTCTTTGGTAAAAACTTGTGCAGACATCCCCTTCATCAAGTCAAAAAGGAGAGATGCTCGTTGCGATGATGGCAAATCGCACAGAAGTATCCTGATTTGATTGATTTCTGGCAAGCTTCGAGATGTCACAATTGAATAAAACAAATCCTTATCACAGAAGACATTTTTCATTGAGAGAGTAATGTTTGAAAAGATAAACTGTAAACAAATAAACGCAAATCAGCCAAAAAGACATCTAGTAAGAGTATCAGGTACTATTCCAAAATTTTGGAAAAATATTAGACAATTTCAAGGGCGTTTTTTCTTGTTTATTGACAACTTTTGTAAAATCTCTCCATCAGTGATATAATACAATCAAGTTAAGAAACTAGTTGAGCGTCCAATGCATTTCAATAATAGCATCAATAAAGAGCATTAAATTAGTAAAGGAAGATCCACTTACCTCTACTAAGGATAACATAGAAATGTCTGTGGACCTGAATACTTCATTAGTATCAAAATTGAAAGTTAAATTATGCGCTTTAAATACATCGTTTGGAGATTCTGTTAGCAGACTCGCGAGATTCACGTCATCTGAAATACAAAATTTGAAGACATTCATTCAGTCGCAAGATTACCATGGAAAACGTAACTAAAGTAATAATACTAACTACTAAAGTAAAATAATAAGGATAATATCAGTATATTGGATAAAAATCCTTGAATATTGAAGACGGCTCAAAAACTCATTGAACAAATGTTAAGATAAGAGTGCATAAAAGCACAAAAAATCATCACTTATTTTCCTGCTGAAGCACACGATACAAATTTTCCTTTTGACTAAAACCCTAGGTATTTTTAGTATTGTATACAATTTTTCAAGATAGAAAAGGCTGAATGGCAACTGGGGGTTAGCACAATTCTAACTAAGTGGAATTAATTTTTTAACTGCATGCTATCTGGGTAATGATGATATCATTTATTTTTTTCAAACTACCTTTCAATGACCTTTCAATATTAAAGAAACTAGTAATTTGTAAGCAGTTAGTTTGCATCAATAATAATATCAAAAAGAGTTCATTTTATTCATATTAATCATATTAATGCGAACATTATATTTATGGTCATGAAACGATTTTAGTCAACAGACAGTCATTTTTGCCGAGCAAAAATTTGAAAGACTGAAGTTAATGATATAGTCGATAAATCATAATTGCAATTACATGAAAAGTTTTCAAATAAAGAAACATTAAGACTTGGGAGGTTTCTGAACAAATTTCTGCATGGTAGGATAACTGAAAAACGTGCTTGTTTTAAGGACAATAACATGGCGCATAATATTTTTATCTTAGAATTAAAAATCCATGTCTATGCTTACCTTTGATATTAGAAATATTTGATGACGCTTTGCTATAAAACTCTTGAATAAGATAAAAATCTTTTTGTACTAATTGAAAACTATCTATTTCACCCTTGTTTATATTATTTTTTAAAATCATTTCCAACTCTGATATTACGGAGAAAAAACTAGAAAAAATAAATGAAATTACATTGAGAATAACACAAATGCTAATTCTTTTAATTTTTTTAAAATAAAACTACATTTACTCACTTTGATGAGTTGAATTTGAAGTTGGTATTTTGTTTTATTGTTGAATGACATGGATTGGTGAAGGTGCAATAAAATGTTTGCAAAAATGGCACCAAACCCGCAGATGGAAGAGCTTTCTCATCAAAATGACCTAGAATAAGCCAAAACAAGCACACACATTTTCCAGTTAATGCATAGTGATGACCAGGAGAAATTTTAGAAATTTAAGGAGCTAAAGAACCCTACACATTCACTTACACTCTTTTACTAATGATTTCAGGCCTCTTGATCTAACCCACATCAATATTAAAAATAATAAAAGTGGCCATATTATTTCGATCAATAGCCTTAGCTGAAAGAAAAAGTAAAATTGAACACTGTAGTATTATGTGACAAGTTATCGTTTGTTTCTATTTGCTTCAAAATGATAACAGTCTCGATTAACTAGATGATAAGTATGATTATAGATTACGAATAAATAGATGAAAACATATGATCGCCATGGTTCCAAATGGAAGGTAGTAAGTAAAAAGTTATGCCTATTTTGCGGTTATCAAACAATATTTAGGGATGACAAATAATAGTATTCTGATGACTGAATAAAGAAATCAAAATAACTACCCAATATGATAAATATAAAACAAAATAGTACAAAAAATAAAAATTGAGTAAAATAAATGATATAAAATTTCAATGAAATTAATCGTATTTTCTTCATAAATAACTCAAGATCTTTAAATCACAGAGAATTACTTAATAATTTGCATAGTAGACTATTCTTAATTTATTACAAATATTTGGGAGAAGCTGTAAAGACTTCCCATATACTTAAAAGCAACTTGTGCAAATACAATAAACAAACAAATAATTTTATTCAAACATCATCAAAACCCACGTGGCAACTATTTGATAAGCTACTGCATAACCATATATGTACATAACACCACCGTGTTCTCTCCTTTTGGTTGTTATACCTTTTGTCTTCTCCGTATAATAAAGTTCTTCCATATCAGTAACCTAACCTGGGCCCAAAATCCCATGATATCCTCCTGAAATTAAAGAAAAATCGAGTTAACATCATGACAGATTTGCTAATTGTTTAAATAAATATTCCCCTGTGAACATGGGAATGATGTAAAACAAACAACACACGTAAAAGTAATTCAGCAAAGATTAACGTGAAATACATGAGAATAATAACCTATTTTAAACACGTGAATGGAAAATTAAGGAATGCCACCAGGATGAGCTTCAGTTATGTCTTCTCCTATTCACACAATGTGCTGGTATCATATTTAGAAATTCAATTTTTTGTTGATGTCATAATGCAAGTCGGAAGTGTTTGCCAAGAACAAAAGTGCGCACTCATGTCATTGATTTTTTTCTTCAGCAAATAATGACGCTTATAAGATTAAGAATACGAATCCTTGATTTGACTCTCCAGAATTATTAAAAATGAAAGGGTGAGATTTTAAAAAAAAGAAGTTTTACCGCCCAAACTCTCTCCTTGCACATGCCAGCTTGATAATCCGACACAAATTTTACAAATACGTGATAATATTAAGGTTTAGATCTTTAGACATTCCCATTCTGGGCGATTCGGTATTGTATTTTACACGAGAGATGAATACAAAGTGGATATGGATGTATTAAAAATGCACAAATCAAAAGCACTAAAAACTAGCTTAAGCCTTGAAACGCAACAATATGCCAGTGAAGCGAAGAAAGGGACGTGACAAAACAAAATATTCATTCTGCATCAACAACCACAAGTTTGTTGAACACCTGGAAACAATAATACACAGCAGAACCCCTGTTTGGATTACCAACATTAAGGATAATGATATTTTCGATTTGCGGGGTACTGCTGTAATTTATATATTTTGAAATATCTGACAAAGCCCGCTGCCAGAAGCAGAGTCCTCGGACTATTATCTACGGTTGATTTTTCATTTACCTAATACAATTTTACAATAAAATCCCAACAGATAATAAACTACAATATCTCCAAGGTTTCATCCAAACAAATTATACTTGGGTTGAAACTTGGCCAAACTCTTTCCACAATTTTGTTTAAGTATCGATCCCATTGCCAGAAGCCCGGTAATCGCTTTTGCAATAAATTAATCATGTGATGATGGAGTTGACAGTGTGATTAATTGCCATTAATGTGGATGAGCAGAGGAAAACAGTTCAATATCGACCGAGTCGCCCAGAATGCAGTTCAGACATTTAATACATTTTTAAGGTTTGGAATTACTGAATAACACAATAACTCAAAAATGTAAGCGTTGCAAATCATTTCATGTCTTGTTTATATAACTGGCACGAATTTCAAGAACATAAACATGCCGGCATACAAAAACCAGAGAGGCAGACAGCACTTGTCAAAATATGTAGATCCAAGAAATATCTACATTCGCAGTTTATCTGACTTCTAGATGAAACTTAAAAAAAAGTGTGCAAGTGCATATTCCAACGAATATTCACATTCACTTCCTTATTTAAAAACGTATTAACCTACATAAATTACACGTACTAAAAAGAAGTATATATTCATGACCGGTGTACGTTTTATCGACTCGTATTTGCTTCCAGTGCAAGTGCACTTATTTATTGATCAACACAAGAGACTCCATAAACCCACAGAGCATGGCATAACGACACCATAATGGTATTCAGGTCATCCATTATCGTCTAGCATTTTTGACACACCAAGAGGATTTTTTTTTACTTTCACTTGAATTTTTTTTTTTAAATGATAACACTAGTAAGTGACAACACAGAGCTTACATTCGAGTTAAAATAGCGAATAGCAGGCTACAGAAAAGATGATGCTTGGGAAGATTGTCTAGTACTTACTTAATTGCTAATGATTTTTTTCCTGACATGGAAGGTCACAAAAGCATTAACTATCCAGGAATTCTGGTTCCCAAATAGGTTGTCATGAACCAGAACATTTTTTGTCAAGCTGTAGCCTTGATAAGAAATCATGCTAAAGGCAATATACCAAGACTCACAAAATGTGAGTCGTTCAATTCGTTCAATTTTCAAAATGGCCTAAATTCATGGTTCAATCTTCAAAACCTTAAATTTGACGAATTAGTGGCAATTTCATCCGCGAATTTTTGGAAAATATGACGGAGTTTCCAAATAAATTAAACTGATCGATATAGCCTTAAAGAAAAATTAATACGTAGCAAGGAACTAAGAAACTTTTGGATTTCAAACTAGTAGTCGCTTGTAATTTAAAAAAAAAAAACTTCCCACATTTTATATATGTAAAAAGCGATCGTAAACTGATCACTTTCAAATTTCGACATCTACTCACCACCAACTGTTAATTTTTAATGCAAATGAGGATATTAGTTAGGGTATTAAACTGGCAAGAAACTGGTAAGTGGTAATAGGCGTCTCTCAGTAATCTCTTTTCTATTTACAATTTAAATCCTTATCAGATTATTAGTACATGTATACTACATTTTTTGTTACGTTATGCATGTAGCCAAATTTGTTCAAATTTGTCACTGTTAATGTAGAGTTTGCTTCTAAAAAAGCCTTTCCAAAACATCACCCCAATGGCCGTCCTTCTACTCAATCGAAAAGGACTTATTTCACTTGCAAGACGAGCATCTTAAGTCTACACGCATGTTATATTTTTTATCTTATACTGAGGAAGAACAGGTTTGCTACCATGCATATCTCGATCGTGGCATTCCTTATAAGTACCACAATCAACCCAGGTGGATGTTATACTAGCCACATTTTTAATTTGGGTAGTCCATGAGCCCATGGCAGTATTCTCCCATCTACATTCCTATCATAAAATCAAGCGCTGGGGTGAAATAAACGCATGTATTGTATTGGGAAACTATTTGTAGCCTAAAAACAGCTCCATATATATATATCTGCTTGAAAGAATCTTGCTCTACACATTTTCGGGAAATAAACAACCCTGTTTTGAGCAGATTTTACTACGTCCAGCATAGGCTTCAAAGCTCAAAAGAGTTAGGAAAAGCAAACGAGTTTGTTGTTTTTGCCACAGACACCAGTTTTTGTCCATGAGCCAAGGGGTAAATTAGGCCTATTATCTTTTTTTTTTTATTGAAGATTGCATACATATAATTTCCCCTTCTACCGGTTGTCCTTGGTATTCCAAGATTTGCCATCTTGAGCCTATTTTCGAACATAATTCGGGAGTTTTGTCATTACATTTTTAACGCCACAAACTTGAAGAATCGAATAAAACCCAGCTTTAAGTGTGAGTCATATATAAAATAGAGTGCTATAAACATTCGTTATGATTATTTAGAGCAATATTTTCCATTTCTAAGCCAAAACCCACCGAAAGAACAGCACTTAGCGTACCGCTTTCGGAGAATCGAATTGAAGTGAAATGCGTTCATTTACCTTGCAACGGATGACTTAATCAGCGAACCAAAACGATTTCATGCAATCATCAACTGCGAACGAAGATAATTTCATAGCGTCTGCGTTGAAATCCACGAGGAAACGAATAAAACAACAGGATGAAATTAATATGACATTCGCACGTAAAAAACAGCTGACACATTCTCGGAAGGCTCGAAATGCGCTTTCGCCTTCGGCACGCTTTAAACAACGGCGCATCACCCAAAGGAATTTCCATTCTCATTCATTTTTCAAGATAATCTGAAACAGAAAAAAACATTTAATAAAAACTGGAAAGTGAAATTACGACTAAATACGTAATAAAATCAAAATTTAGGAATCTAGAATCACATACGTTGGGAATAATACAGATTTACATATCGAGGGTCGTCCATTCACGTTGTTTCAAATTATATCTGCTCTACTAAAGAGTGTTGAATTTGTCATGAAATCGGTCGATCCGCATCATTTAAAGTCATTTTTCTATACTAATTTAAAAACAGAAAGATTGAATGAGTATTAGAAACATACAACAAAGAACGTGAATGATTAATTGTATATTTAACAGAGCGCATGTTAAATGATAACTTTCCACCAAAAAAAAGAATTTTCAAATTTATGATAAAAATAGAAATTTTTGTGATTTATTGATACGAATTGTGATTTGCATGTAATTGCTAGAGTTGTATAGAATGCTTTTGTATATTATGACAATGAAAATACACATGAAGTATAGATAGAGCAGATAGAGGTATAGATAGAGACATGAAATGTAAGAGTATATACTCGTATTTTATAAATTTAATTGAAAATTTGCTTGTAAGGACTTGTCTGGTTAATTCAAAAGTAGACAAAAACAACACCCTTAAAAAGTTCGGTTAAATTTTGACGCCAAAATTGTGTTTCTGCAAATGGCGCTCCGAACAAAACCTGTCGACGATGTGTTTCTCGTTGTCGAGCCACGTCGTTCCCACTTGTGTTTACATAATAAAAATAAATAAACCTTAGACGTTGCATTCACCGTCAGTTGTACTTCCTCTCGCAATATGTTACAGCACCTTAACGCTATGTTATTATTGTCAATTTGCTCGCTGATTTTTATCAGTACTAATCTTCGTTATTCTATTGCTCAGGATGTATGTCCAACAAAAGTCACTTCCGATAATTTGAAAAATCCGTGTCAAATTCAATCGGCTTCGATGACCATCGTTTATGAAAACGTAACTGTACAATGCAACGAGAGGAACTCTTTGACGCATTATTCAACAAAAGAAAATCCACCAGTGACTTACACCCAGGCTCAAAAGGTAAGATAAAATGGAAAAATATAAGAATGTGCAAAAGTATTTTTAAAAAACTAAAATATTCCATAATTTTTTTTAAATAAAAACATTTGTATAATGCGTAGTTTGTTACAGAACAGGTGAGTTATGCCAACGTTTGAAATATCTTTTTGAATAAATTTAAAGTTTTTTGATATCCCATAGAGTTGACATTATACGTATATTTGAAAGTCGGTCATTCTACCAAACTGACCTAAATGTAGTTCGTTGAACTAACCGCTATATGAAGCAAGCTGGATATACGGATACCCCTCATTAAACAAATACACGGAACAAATACTCTTATGTTGTATGTTAACGAGTGAATTTACTTGTATGCAGACATTGAAAACCTGAAGTACAATTTCTGGTAATGGTGCGCCACCTACTGTACATGCCCGCTCTTTTTGAACGCCTTCTCCACATGATTTTAGTTAAGAATAAATGGTTTCTTCTCCAAATACATATAAATTCTAAAAAAAAAAAAATAAAAAGGTAATTTTAGATGCAAAACTTCGTACAGTAGACTGTAGAACCATACTTAACAGCAATTGTGTACAACAGTAAATTGAGTAACAAGAATCTGAGATTTGAAACATTTTTCAAAAAAACTATTTTAAAAGATAGCGATTAATTCACATTTACATTTTTGCTAAGCCCTTTGAAAGCTCGAAATCACCCAATGTTTACATTTTACAGCATAAAACGCGATTTAAGATCGGTATATGTGAAAATTGGGCAAACTTTCGTACAGATAGAGGTCCATTGCTAGTGGCGCCACTCAGCACTAGCGACCAACTTAATATTATCGATTTTCGTCCAATATTTTTATAAAAAATACAAAACCCTTTGCCTCTACCTTTTTCATATCAATGAAACCGTCAGTCCTTCGAGTGTTTAAATCTAAAATTTTCATTCATTTACCCATTATAGCGACGACACGTTTGAGCGTAGAAATTCATGCGTTAGTATTAAGAAATATGTAACAAATATCGATCGAAGTTGATGTGATTGAGATGTAAGGTGAGGCAGTGCTGCCCCCTGGATGTGTGCGGATGAAGGCGCTTTTCCATGAATGACGCCTACGCGTGGAATTGACGTCATTGACGCACTACCGCGCGTAAACACATGTTACCGTGAAAACGGGGCTTCAATGAACGTGGATTAACGCGATTTTCAGGGATACCAACTGCTGATTGTAACATAAATGGCTGTAGAATCTCACGAGTAATAAATATACTGTGATGTAATTATGTAAGGGTCCAGATGCAGATATGAAAAAATAAATTTAGGTGTATTGGTAATTTCACACTATGGTGTTTTCCGGATTAATGGTCTACAAACAATTAGCTTATTTAACTCAATTTAGAAAAATGTCAGTTTAATAATATTAAAAATTGGTCTGTGTATGTCCAGCATTATAGGGGACATTTTATCCAATATAATTCATATTTTTCTATTTCTACATCATTTCTGTATTTAATACATTGAAAACATCGGTATTAATATAGTGTCTCCATATTCAGAACATGTCCATAATAGAGAGATTAAAGAGTTTGAGCCAGCCAACGTTAACGAAACGATAGCGATAACGGCAACGAGAAACTGCGCTGGCGGCCCAGAATGGCATTGGAATGCCATGCTTCGTACATGGTAGTCCTTGATATTCCGGGCCGCCAGCGCTGATTCTCGTTATCGTTAGTTATCGTTTCGTTAACGTTGGCTGGCTCAAACTCTCTATTGAGCCAGCCAACGCCTTAACGTTAACCTTAACGTTAGAGGCGGGAAGGGAGGAGCCACGGACTGAACTACCCAATGAACTAACTGAACGTCATGAGTGCCCATGCGTGGTTCTTCCCTTCCCGCCTATAACGTTAAAGTTAACGTTAAAGTGTTGGCTGGCTCAATCTCTCTAATGATGGCTTATCACACACAGCAACTGTATGTATATAAAACGCTAAACATTAGCATTACCTCAACACATTGGTGCTATACGTGAAAGGCCGCCATCAAGGGGCGTTTAATGAATGTGGAGACATGTTACATCAATTTGGGTTTAAGTTTGGTTTAAGGGTTCTAGGGTTTTGGGTTTGCACATGTAGATCGCAGGAGAAATCAACATTATTTTCTGAAAAAAAATACCAACAGTTTTTGTATTTGTTTTTCAGGGAAAGTCATACATCTTGGCCATGGTTGATCCCAACGCCCCTAGTTCCGCAGCTACCGGTACCTACTTTTTACATTGGCTGGTCTCCGACATCAGGGTAAGTTTCCGCAACCGTCACAGCATATTCCAACTTGGTCTAGTAACATGTTTGACATGTTTTTCGAGCATTAAGGGAATCTCAAAGAGGAATCTCACAAGAGAAAAGTGGAGAGAGGCAGCATCCTATGAAAATTTGGCTTCTGAAATAATAAATATTTATTAAGTGTTAAATCATGTTGAAAACTGCAATATAAAAAATATCCTGCATTATTATAAAAACAAATCAAACAATCATTTTCAGCATAAATTGGGAATTGCATTTATCTACTCGTAGATACGAGTGGAAAAACTAGATGGGATATGTGGAGAGTAGTATTTTGAAATTGAACTTTGCAGCTTTAAGATTCCCTTAAAGAACCTAATTTCCTTTTGTTTGTACTGGTTTTTTTCGCCCACGACAATAACAAAAATATAATCCAAATACAATATATAAATATCCATATCTGAGATCTATAACAAAAGCTTTATCAATTGCTCGCATGATCGATAATCATCAGCTCCATACGTTGTTATTTCCAAAAGGCCGAAAAGCACAAAGACTCCAGTTACACCATACAAATACACACACAAGTCTATTTTTAACGGAAATTCAATGAAAAATGTTAGGCAATTGTTGAATTTTGTCGGAAAAAAAAAACAACAACGCTTTTCCTCCCGAATATGGCTTCACTAAGAAGAAAACCACCAAAAACAGCTGCTAAAACGTGTGTATGTGTGACGAAATGTCCATATATGTTCACGCAGCGTTTATCGTCAAAAAAGCTGCTTTAGTCACACAGATGCTACCATTTTATTCCAGGAATTTTCTTCTGTATTTCATAAAATTCCATTACTTTCTAACACATTGCATACCAAACGAGATACGTGTATTATAAAGCGACGACATCATCGTTAAACGAACTTGAAAAAGCTTAGGGTTATCCCTCACTATTAATTTCATAAAAAATATTGCTTTTAGTTTAAAATAAAATGACGAAACTGTGGTGTTTTTGGCACGCAAAAACATGCTCAGTATCGGTTTTTAAATTAATCCTTTCTTGCTTAGCATCGTCGTATAGTTCAATTTCCATCGCTACACAAAATAAGCGTTGGATACAAGATGAGAGATTTAGTGTTGGTCCGTTGAAATTGAACACTGTATTAGCGTGGGTAGCGCATAACTTATTTTCGTCACGTTAATGACAACCACCGTTGCTCCTACATAAAACGCTCTTCTGTTGCTACCAAAATTTTCTAAGTTGGAACTTGGATCAGAAAACCACGAAAGGCTGTCATCACGTGGTCTACATGCGTCCTTTTCAGTGTATACACACATTTTCACAACACGTATACCAAAACTAAGACAAACGTTATCTTAATAGACAGTTTTCGCGTGCCAATGTCTTTATACTTACCTTAAGAAAGGGAGGGGGCCACGCAATGAACTACCCAATGAACTAACTGAACGTAATGTGGGCGCATGCGTGGTCCTTCCCTTCCCCGCCGCTAACGTTAAGGTAAGTATAAAGACGTTGGCACGCGAAAACTGTATATTGCTTCATTCACAAGGCCGTATCAGCTGATTTGCCGCACGAGTTTTTTTTACCGAATTCTACAGCGGCGCATGCTTTTCTATCTGCACGTTCACACGATACGTCTCATGCGCGTGATAAAATTCGAAATTTATATAGAATATTGGAACACACAACATTCGAAACTGAATAGTGGGTGAATACTGCACCCGATTAACACTCATTCAGCGTAATTTCCGATATGTCGTATATCAACATAATGAAGAGAATCTTAACGTATTATCAAAATTACAGGCATTGGCTTTTACGTAGGGGCAGTTTTGAAAAGTTGACTTACTTCGTGTACACGTATTTCAACAAATCGTCTCATGCTTTTGTTTCAGGGTGAAGATTTCGCACAAGGACACCTGGGAAGCTCCGCCAAAATCTTGGCTGGTGAGTTTTTGATTTCACCATTGTTCCACCACTTTTATCACTAGATGCTCATTTCGGAAATTACCTAATGATGACAATTAAAACTGTCATTAAATCGTGAGGAATACTCGGAACCCTATTGGGTCTTTATACTGTCATTATGATACTGTGGCTTGTGTGGCTAACAACCCCAAACTATTTAGGCATTACAAGTTAGACAAAAACAAACACACAGTTTAGAGAAATGAATTTATTCATAAAGATGAGAACACAAAACGTTAAACCAAAATTTAGTAAATCTAATTTCAAATTTTGAATTTTGTTTCCAACATTGTAGAAACGTGTGGATTCTTTGAAAATGCAAAATGTTGCCTTTGAAAATTCCTAATATCTTAGGTCGTAAATGGATGACCGCTCGAATTTGTGGTTTTCGGAGAGAGAGAAAAAAAAAATGTGCAACAATCTGAATTAAACGTTTTCAAAGAATGTATTCTCTAAAATTTTGAAAAATTACTCCATTGTATTACCAACTTTCGTAAGAAGAAAAAAATTCGGCTTTTAACGATGATATGCCTCGTGTCTAAGTCACGATGTGTGGTCACAGTTTCTTTTTAAAGAGTGGCCACATTCTGCAGCCATAATCGTGCTCACCCATTAATTCACCGTGTAATTGCGCAGCTGAAGGCAAGAAATGTTTCAGTAAAAAACTTCATAAAACAGTTTAAAAAATGACGGTGAAGTGCGTAAAAGTTTTGTTTGGAATCACCCTCTCACCCCGAAAGTGTTTTTTTAGTGAAATAAACGGTACGATTTATTCTGGTATTTCTAGATTCAAATGATTCAAACATGGTATTTGCATGAAACAAATAAGATGCTAACACAAACATGTAAGAGAACATTTACATTTTCTATTATGAACTCGTGTATAACGTGGGGTGTTTTCCAACTAAAAAATTTGAAATATGGGATCCCGGGTGGAAAAACTATATTGGCCACGCATTACCAATAAGGTTAGATCTAAGATTGGACACATCTGGACATATATTTTCCAGGTATACCCAAATATGCAGGAGCGTGATGCATATGTGGTTCATCAGTAGATAATTAGCACCATACATGTATCACCCATCATTGGCAAGATATCACTTATAAACATGAGTAAGTAAATATAGTCCATAATTTGAACATTCGAGAAAGAAAATTCGGGTGAAATATACCTTATGTTTCTGCTGAAATGTCCTAACATTCAGTCACATGCATAGGGAACTCAGAAAAAAATGGCCTCTAGATGGCGCTGCATAAAGTCTGTATCATTCCTGATCATCGTGAACGGTGGAAACCAGTATGTGCAACAAAGAACTTTCTAAGAAAAAAATACAATACGTAAAAGTGGAAAATGGTACTTGATAGGCAGAGATTTCTCAAATATCTAACAAAGACATTGACTCTACCGGACCGTGGGTATCTTTTTGAAGTCGAATTTCCATTATTAAAACGTGAAATAATTCACATCCTTATATGTGCTAGGCTCATGTACATTTCCAATTTTGACATTTTTTTCTTCTCTTTCCACCTATGTGTTAAATACACGAATTCACAAAGCTCAAATAAGACACGCCAAGTAGATTTCTCCAAAAGTTGAATTTTTGGGTTTGAAACCCGCGTGTAATCCCGCCATTATTATTATTATTACGATCATCTTCATATCGGAAAATGTGTCGAGTCATGTTTTCTCCGATTTTTCACACTTTTTGTCGCTATTTCGCACAATGGAGGGACGTTTTAACAAGCGTGCGAAAGGATACATTCTCCCAATAATTGATATTGCCCAGGCCGAAGCACATTTTCAATTTTCAAACTTTGAAAGCTTCCCCTCAGAGGGATAATGGACGAACAGCGTCCGAATTAGGCACAAAAACATCGTGAGTAGTGCAAAAAAAAAAGGAAATATAAAAAATACTTTTCTTCAGATTCTTTTTTATAAATTAGGCCTAGCGTATTTTTATGCGGGAATTTGCTCTCTAGGAACTTGAAGGAATTTCAAAAAATTCCTTTACCAATCTACATTCTCGAACTGGAATTAATAACAACACATGCTTATTGGATGCTAAACTGGGTGGATAATTTATTTAGGGTCAAATATAAATGAGAATATTATATGCCTGATAACATGTACGTATGTCCATATTACGTCTACTCGTATACATGATATTCTCCATAGATGTCTTAAACATTTATGGTCATCCAGGTCATTATGGTCATTTGTGTGGTCACCACCTACAATGTATATTGAAATAAGGACGTAAGGAGATATATGGACATATCGATCATATTTTAAGATGCAGGGTCATATATGGACATAGGGACCATTCAAAATGGACGTCCTTGAAATTCCTTCAAAAATTGACATCCCCCACCTACTCCCTGTCCACACGGTGTCCATTTTAGCCTGGACCCCCTCCCCCTCATAGACATCCTGAATTTTGTTTTGAAAAGTAGGGTGTCCAGAAAATTTGTGGGAACATACAAAGGCCCATCCTATAATTTCCAAGCACCAGTCTCGCTGCCAGTTCCACGACATTTCTCCAGATTTTTCTGATTAACGGAAATTCCCTGACCTCGAAGGAAAATTCCAGCATAAAATTGGTGTTTAACAGAAATTTAGACACAATACCTGACTTTCCCGAGGTTTCAGAAATTAAAGTACATTTGGGGACGTCATTTTTGAATGGCCCCCAACTTAGTCAGCTTCTCCAACATGTTTGTGTAAGATTTCTGTTTGAAAACTTTATCAAACGGATGAAACATATATACATGCTTAGACTCATCGAAACACAGATGAAAGGTTGTTTTCTCAATTAGCTCACCATTCGGTATTTTCGGCAACTAAATTAAGTTATCATTTGGAGTTTTGCTTATGTCAAGTCCAATAGAATTCGCATCCCTACTGAAAATTCCAGTTAAAAAGGCCCTGTGCATTGAAAATGTCGATTTGAAGGCCGCAAACATGTTGCCAACGGATCGCCCACTTGTAGATCAACCCAGATATAACTTTTTCCAATAGGCACTGATTTTAAAGGGATTTATTTAGGGGTTACCATTTCAAAAAAGGCACCATTCAAAAAAAGAAAACCAGCGGCAGAATTTCGACGAAAATAGCAATACATGCATGGAGAGAAGGTAATTCCTACTCCCTTGTTCTCATCGATAATTTCTAAAAAAAAAAAGGGATATAAGGAGGATAATGAGTCTTTTTATTCTTAATAAGCCAAATTACATTGGGAAAATAAAAAACTTGCCAACAAACAGGTCCAATCAGTGACTGATTAAGGGCAAATGACATTTTTCATCACTTTTTTTTCACTTCGTGGGATGTCGTACCAAAATTTTTCAATGTCAGCTTGTTGTCAACACAACAACGGACTCTAGTCGTATTTGCCATAGTATTTACCATGTACAGAAGGTGCCATTTACAGATTTTTTAAAAATTATTTAAGTTTCACCATATGGGAGAATGTATTTCCTCGTAAACTTTATGGGCTGGGAGTTTTGTCCTCCACATCTGCTATTTTATATCGTTTTTTATTATTAAAACAAATTTTTTTAAAAAATCATAAACTTTTGGCGCAATCACTGTACGTACATACAATATTTGAAAATAATAATTTCTCAAGGGTCACCACCATCTATGGTCGAGATGGTTTCGAGGGTAAAAGAAAGCTCTGTGAAAGGGTTGAATTTGGCATGAGTGTGCATTTCGGGGGTGGACGATCTTTTGGGAATCTCCCCACGAAGACCGACGGAGGATCTTATGAGAGCCTCACCGAAACACATTTCACATTAATTCATTTGGAGTGAATAAAATGCCTTTTCATGGCTATCGATCCCAATGCTATTCTTCTCCACATTTCGTTTACCCTCGAGCTACGCTAGATGTCGCTGCCGGCGTAGGGAAAAAGCGTGGCCAATAGAGGATGTTCACCGTTAAATGCCAACTTACCATTTGACCTTTTCATCATCATCATCGAAATACATTAGTGTATTTTTGTAATAAAAGTAAATGTAATATGATTATTTAATTACATTTTTAACAGTAATTCGTACAATGATTTGCAAAGACCAGTTTATATTACAAAATACACAATAATGTGGATAAATATTTTATGCTTAATAGAAATTAATAATAAAACAAATAAAGCACTATCAGGGTTGTCCAGAAGTCATCGCCTCTTTAATCTCGAAATATGTCGCAAAATGTAAAAGATAGGTGAAATATAAACCTGATCGGAAGTGGTAGATCCAAATCGGACCTTCAAATTAGTGTATTGCGGTGATGCTTATGTGCATAGCAGGGAAGTTCATGTGTATAGCAGTGAAGTTCATGTGTATAACAGTGAAGCTTATGTGTATTACAGTGAAGTGCATAGCCTAAGATACTCCAATAGAGAATAGAGAGTTTGAGCCAGCCAACGCCTTAACGTTAACCTTAACGTTAACGGCGGGAAGGGAAGAGCCACGGACTTAACTACCCAATGAACTAACTGAACGTCATGCGCACTCATGACGTTCAATTAGTTCATTGGGAGTTCAGTCCGTGCCTCCGCCGTTAACGTTAAGGTTAACGTTAGAAGCGAGACGGGAAGAACCACACATGCGCACTCATGACGTTCAGTTAGTTTATTGGGTAGTTCAGTCCGTGGCGCCTCCCTTCCCGCCTCTAATGTTGGAGGTTAACGTTAAGGCGTTAGCTGGCTGTCTAATAACCCAAACTTAAAGTGAACTTTGTCTTTAAATAGACAGTTTGAGCACGCCAACGTCTTTAAACTCACCTTAACGACCTTAAAACTAACTGAACGTAATGGGTGCGTATGCTTGGTTCTTCCCTGCCCGCCGCTAACGTTAAGGTGAGTATAAAGACGCTGACATGCTCAAACTGTCTAATGTCTTAAATCGTTGTTCAACGTGTTTAATTTGTCATACGAATCAATTCCTTCACGTCGTACATTTTCGGATAATGTCAAAACGTATTCTCGCCTTTTTCTACTATTTTTGTTGAGCTTTCTTAATATTTCTGTAATAGTAATAAGTTTTTGTGTTCGGCAACAGAACACGTGTGCGCAAACGGGAAATAGGCTTTCTTTTGCGCAAAAATGTAAAGGTTAAAAGTATGAATGGGATGTTGGAGAGGAAATGTCGTGTCCTAGGGCGCTGCCTTAGCAACAGTTACTACGAGTTACTCTCTGTTACTCCGAGAGGAGTAAAAGAGAAGGAGGAGTTGTTATGGGAACTGATGAATAAATGGGCTTCTTCCCAATGTCAAGATCAGAGAGAGAAATCAAGATCAAGGGCGTGCAAACATAAACGCGGGGACCAGAAATTGATCTTGAAGAGGAAAAGGGGAGTTTATGGGCGACCCTTGGCCCCTTAAACTCACATTCGCGAGGAGTCAGTGAACTCAAAACCGCAGTACCTTAGAACGCTGAAAAATCACCATTTTCTTAAGCAGTTTATTTTTCAACCGATGTGAAGATGAGTAGAACATTTACTTTTTAATGTACGTATATGTAAATAGAAAACACTACAAATGTATAGCGTGTGTCGCTCCTCATTCAATGTGCCACGATAGTTTGAGCTTCTTTTTGTGTGCCGCTAGTTAAAATAGGTTGAGTAACACCGTTTGAAATACTGTTTATGTCGATTTAACTTGTTTTTAAGTGGTCTTGCCATTTTTTTCATACCATTTTAAGATTTTGATTCAAAAGGAACACATTTTGTTGTGATTGGACTCCCTGTATGTTGGCAAAGTGAACTGTTGACACATATTTAAACGTATCTGTTAGAAAATGTAGGTTTTTTTCACAAATTCTCGCGATAAATAATCTGCTAGCTAAAGCAGATTGAAATTCATCTGCATCTCCTAGGGTGTCGTAATTAAAGTTTGAAAACACCGAGCCTACGCAGTCACAGATTCTATCATCGAACATTACCGTAAAATCCGTTAAGGAGGCGTTCAAATTAAGTATACTAAAGTTCAGCAGCACTTAAATTATTTTAGCGTATACAGTATTACTAATTCACACTTCACTGCATGACTTCAAAGCTAGCAGTGATTGCTCGCTTTCAGGGGCAGCTTTAAAAATTCCTGTTTTCTTGTCTTTTGTGCTAAATATGCTTTGTTTATGTAAAGGACTGTCCAATCCCAATACATATCTCTTTTAGGAAAATTTAAATTCATAAAACATGTTAAGGGACCTACGATATATACTCAGAGGGGTC
This sequence comes from Ophyiulus pilosus, assembly GCA_033995625.1. Classification (NCBI taxonomy): domain Eukaryota; kingdom Metazoa; phylum Arthropoda; class Diplopoda; order Julida; family Julidae; genus Ophyiulus; species Ophyiulus pilosus. The sequence continues at coordinate 30,849 of JAUJYV010000374.1, forward strand.
CTTTTTCCAGGTGGCAGTAGCAAAGACATCTTCTTAAGGCGATTCACATCAACACGTATATGTTTTCATTACGTGCATAGGGCCTTTAAGGGTATCTTAAATCGTTTAAAGGTGGTAGCATCCACACTAGGGTACTTTCCGAACAAGCCGTATAATACGTTTAATGCTGCGCCCACGCGCGCCACCTGTTGTTTCTATCTTTCTACACGTGACACACTCACGCAAATAAAGAAAATCGCTAAGAAAATCGGGGAAGCAAGCAACCGTCGTCATGTGACCATTGACATTTTGTCCGTTTTTTGTATTACATTAAAAAAATGTCGCTTCTGTATATTCAATTGATGTTTTCGTTGACTGCGATGGAAGTGCGCTGGGTTAAGCACGAATTAGCATCGGAGGTGGAGGCCACGCCCACGCAGCACACACACTCCGCATGACCGGATATAGACAAGTGCAACAAACTTAAACCTGTCATCAGTATACTATTGCATAACGAGTTAGGTTTTAACACGAGAGTTATACAGATATTTTTCATACCCTAACTCGAGTAACAGCACCTTTTCAGACATTTAATTCAAGGAGTTCATGAATTAACCTCGTAATGAAAATTGTCCACTGATGTCACTATTTGTTTCTTTTTCAGGTTACTATCCTCCGGGACCTCCTCCCAACACAGGAGTCCACGCCTACCAATTCTTCGTGGTTGAGGTGCCCAGGAGCGGAGCAACGTTCGAAGCGCCCTCTCAGCGTCCCCAATTTGATTTGGTGCAATTTCTGAACACCCATGGTCTGTGCGAGCCAATCGCAGCCACGCAGTTTCGCACTCAAGCACTTGAAAAGGCCAGTGCCTAAGAAATCCATCCATAATCTCGGTCAGGTCAAGATGGAAACTTAGGAGGAAGAGCCTAAAGACATTTCACATTTCTGTAGCCCATAGATACACCTTCCTAAACTACAACGAAGCTTACTGGGGATCATTCACAATCCAAAATCTCGTTTATTGAAATAATATGCTGTAAAATAAGTAAATTAACTGGAAATAAAAGACTTGAAAGCTCTATAATCAGGATAATCGCTAATGTACTCATTTGTTACAGAACATACTACATAAAGAGTATTTTTTTCTACATTTCGACTGCGTAACTAGTACAAGTAACAAGTACTTTTACATTTTCAGTTTCGGACCTGACGACTAACTTATGATGAAGCTAATAATAGTAAAACAAAAGCAGGTTTAGGTGTTAATTATGTATTTTTTAACGCGAGCGAGTCTTTGAAAGAGTTTTTTTGACTCATCCTGTACAGCTGTCTTCCATTGCCTCGGGGGGTCAATTAAAGCGCTATAAATTGAAAATTCCAGATGTAATCGATTCCTAAGAGTTAAATGAGAGTAATTTCACGCTCTGGGAGGATCCTGCCTTCGCTTTTTTTTATATTATTATTGTTTTTTTGTGGCAAATTTAAGAATTAAGCAAAATGAGCCCTGGCCCACGACGTTTAAGTACGTCGAATTAAGAATGCTGTTGGGGTCTTTTGTGCGAGTTCATTTTTGCAGCTGGGCCAACGTTTATGTTTCAATTTTTCTCCATTAAAAGCATCGTCCAATTACGACGTAATGACACCGTGGCCAAGAGGCGGCGCTCCATAGCGACCACCTTGGGGGAACGGCAACGGCGGCCAGGGGTGGTCGAATTACGAATTTAAGTTAATATTTGCTTAATCCCAACCAGGATACGAAGATGGTTAGGGGCGTGAGTCGGCAACTGACATGGCAGTCGGAACAATGAAACATGCCGTCTCATCGCCCCCCAATTCAGCTCATGAGCTACGCTTTTCGCTGCTGTTGCTTCTGCCTCTGCTTAAGGGCTCCGTTCGAAATCACTTTAATGATTACAATTTACTCGCATTACGACAATTAGATGCATTGTGCATCGAACGAGGTCAAACGAGGACTCGGTGAGCTCACAGATACATGTGTTTTCACGCCTTTCGAGCGGAGGGTCCCATACCGAGCCATTAAGCACGAGTGTGCCACTCTGCGTGTACCTGCTGCATCTAATCAGATAGAGGGTCACAAACACGGGGCCTCAATTTGGCCAATGAGCACTAGTGTGACACTTTGTCCATAGCTGGGAAGTGATGGCCACAATCACGCACTTGATGCTACAAGGGGATTCACGTGCCCTTTGAGTGGACCGGTGTTTGGTCTCAGGGAGATTGAATTCTGTCTTCTGTTTGTCGTGAATCCCATTGATTTGTCGTTCCAGATATCTGAAACAGCTATAGAAAGAGGGCGGTGGAACAAGTGATAGGAGGGCGCCAACTAGTCACTCTAAGGGTTCATTCCTGTAAGAGGGCGGTGGAACAAGGGTTAGGAGGGCGCCAACTACTCGCTCTATGGCTCCCTGTTCATTCCTGCAAGAGGGCGCCAGCTAGTTCTCAACGGAAGCGGTCGCCGGGAAATCTCCCAGTGTCCCTACTGGTCAATCTACCCCTGCGCTGGACCACATTAACAACTGTGCATTTCCCTTCATTAAACACTACTTTTTTTGCTTCACACTTCCTGTTCCCCATAGATGGCGCTGGGGTCCACATACAAGACAAGAGTTCATTCACTATCTCTCCAACCATTTTGGGCGTTTGTGTTATTCTCGCCATTAATTTTCAGCTTTTATATTTCTTGACCATAAAAAGGCCGAGGCTAGGCTTAATCGCAGCACCAAAACGTAACCGGCACCCATCGAGATACGTCACGAAGTGAACGCCATAACAAGTTTTATAACCAAAAAAAAAAAATTTAAAATAAAATGCCGAGGCGTGTACATTTAAAATGAAGGGCGTTGGTTGCTTCCAACCTCGTGTAACATGAATAGTGGTTGCACAAAACGCTCTTGTCCAGTGCTGCGATTAAGTTGCTGTCAGAACCAGAGTTCAAAACCGGTGATTAAGAAATAGTTATTCGGACGAGTGAACTTGAGGGGAGCTGCCCCCTCTTAAGAGGACACATCCACTCCCAAAGGGGTTTTATTTTGACAACATGATAAATCTGTTTCTTAAATGTAATAACTCATCTGGATGTGCACGCATCCAGGTAGCTTGCTCAAGCAAATTGCCAAGCTATGCACTTAAGTGGAGGTGCTACGAGTTGGGCAAGGGGGAGGGGTGGGGGTGGGGACGAGGAGAGTGCGCCTTCCTTCCTGACATTAACCATGTGTTATTAAGTTATCACGTACAGGGCGAGAAAAAACTGCTCCTAATGAGTACTCGATCGAGGAAGAACAAGAGGGGGTGCTACGTGTTAATTGCCACTCCAAAACATTGATAGGAGTATGTAGGGGTACGAAGGGATAACGGGGAGGAAGAGGGGGAAAGGTGATGCTGAAGTAGGAAAAACTTTGATAAGAATAAACAGAAAAGGAGAGAAAGGGAGAAAACAGGAAGAAGGGCACGCCGAAACAATGAGAGGGGAAGATAAGGGACATGAAGGATAAAGGGGAGTAAGATTGGGAATGTGGAAAATAGGGAAAAGAAACTGTAAGAGGGAGAAGTTTGTTAAAGATCAACAGATAGTAGAAAAAGGGAAAACAGGAAGAAGAGCTTCGTGTTAAATGCCACTCCGAAACAAGGAAAGCGGAAGATAGGGGACATGGGAGGGATAAAGGGGAGTAGGATGGAGGAAAGGGAAAAATAGAGAAAGGAGATGGTAAGAGGGAGAAGTTTGTTAAAGATCAACAGAAAGTAGGGAAAGGGCAAACAGGAAGAACGAGGGGGAGGGGGGGGGAGAAGTTGAATAAGAGAAGTGTGTAAGTTTGGTAAGGGAATAACAGTGGTAGATAAGGATGGGAGAGAGATTAGGAAGATAGTAAAAGGTGATAGTCAACCATCTTGCTCAGAATATCTAAATCAGAACCCGTCCATGGCTGTCCACTATGCCCGGAAAACATGTCCTCACACACTGTCTAAAACTTTAGCCAACAACAGATGGTTTACCATCTCTACAACACATCTGCTATGCTCCCTCTCAGAGATGAAATCTCGCTTTTAAAAGTAATGGAACTTAAACCCGATAGCTGCCTAAAAAGAAATATCTAGACGCAGGAAGGCACATTAGTGCACATTGGCTCTATGTGGAGCTCTGCGTTAAAAAGGAGTAACAGCATCTCAAATCATCTCATTGTTTTTATTGCCAAAAATGGACCTTTAAAGGTAAATTCCTAAGTCCTGCCACGGAGATTTAGTTTAATCAGAAGGTGTGGTGTTGCAATGAAATAAATAAAAAAACACCAAAAAAACCACTCAGGTTAATGATCTGATTTAATTGATGTCCCATTCGTCCCTCGTTAAACGCTGCCCCCCTGGCCGCTCTAATCAACCCCTCCCTCCCTTCATCACCTTAAAAATCCTCATCATTGTTAAAGGCCACACGTTGCACCAACGTTTCTCGGCTGTTAGTTATGGCTAACAACGCAATCGCCGTACGTACGTTTAGGTGGCAGGTCAGTGCCCTGGGGTGGGGGTGCAATAACTTTCGTCCCACCCACCTTCATTAAAAAGCGCTTTTTAAAAAAAGTATATTCACAGAGGTCAAGAGGCCCACCTTCTCTTAAGTACATCTCACCGTAATAGTTTTTTTGTGGTTGGATAACTTGTGGTAAGGATGAGTCACTATGGCGAATAGTGCGCATGCGCCATATAATATAGCTTATGGACAATGTCCAGCGAAGGTACAACAATCACCAATCATTTTTTTCTTTGATAAATTACATAAACACCTCGTAAAGTCAGATACACAAGTTCTTCGATGTACAATTGTAACTCTTAGTGACGCAAGTTTGCCATGCATGTTTATCATCATGATATAATACTTTAAATTGACCGAACTCAGAACAAGTTTGAATAAGTTCAAAAAGTTAAACAAATTTTTAAAGTGTAAACATCCCACGATTTGTTATCGGTTTTATAAAAAGAGGATTTCTGAAAACTGTTGATGAACAAATTGAAATGGACTTTTTAGATATTTGGAGACAGTGAACAACTTTTATGTTCATTTTTTAATTCGCTCTGATCCTGTTACTCGTGTAATTTGTAATTCGCCCTCGACACGTTCCGTCCCATTATGAATTAGTACGTCCGAAAGACCTGACCCGCCCATACCCCTTGCCTCCCCCGCTGCTTAAGAGAAGGAAGGGGGGGGGGGGATAATGGGTGCATGTGCCCACTGTTTGTTTACTTTTCAGCTGCAATTTCCGATCAACAACAACAATAACAAAAGGCTGTGGGGGCATGGTAACACGCATGGCACGCCGACTAATTGTTTATACACCATACGTCAAAGTGAGATTGCGGATTCTTCTATAGGCGTGTCCTTGTCTTATAGCAATGGCAAAGAGTGGGGGCTATTGTTTTCGAAGGGATTCAATAACACTTCAACCCAAATTCCTCCTACGGTGCAAGCCCACAAACCCTCTCGCTTCCTAAATAAAAGAGTTGTGTACAATAATTTGTCGAGAAAACCTATTTTCTTCTACGCATAAGCTTCAAGTGATCAGTCCCGAATTATCGTACCTATTATATGGAATTCTTATAGGAATGGTCTAATTAATTAATTTAAAATGGATAATTTTGAGGTTAACGAAGAATTGACTAACCGTTGTGCCCTGTTATTTTGTCGCTTATAATGTTACTCAGAATTGAAGGAATCGTTGTTAACGTTAACATATCTCGAAATATCCAATGCTTTAGATTCCGCAGGATGTTTACGATTATAATTCAATACGGTCAATGCAATAGATATTTTTTATAAATATCTATCTCACCGCCTGCAGACCTTTTATTAAAATTAATCCAGTTATTTTCAATGAAAAGCTATGCCTAAAATAACTCAAAACGGGCTAAAAACACTTTGATTTATGAAGAAATCTTTACTAAAAAAAATTCAGTAAAACGTGCATTAGTTGCCATGTTAACGCGGTTAATATACTTGTACTACCGAATCTCTGAATGCAATAGAATATCTGAACTTCCTTTTTTTGTTTACAAGAATGTTTAGGTTTTGATGTATTTTTCCAATTATACCAGTAAAGCAACGATATGGTGTATAGTACACTGGAATGTACCTAATGTACCTAACTTGCCTAACTGTACCTCGGGAAAGTCGGAAATTATGCCAATTTTAGACTAGAATTACCCTTTGAGGTCAAGAAATTTCCTTTAAAGGTCTTGAAAAATGTCGTGGAATTGTCAGCGAGACGGGTGCTTGTAAATTTATAGGATGGGCCTTTGCATGTTCTCACCCTACTTTTCAAAACAAAATTAAAGGCGTCTATGAGGTAGGGGGGTTCTCTAGGTTCCATAGGTTCTATCCACCACCATTCATGAGAAGGACTACGTAAGCAGGTCTGACGTCCTAAGAACCGTCGTCACAGGGGATGTCCTTATTAGCGGGTATTTAAAAACAGTTTCCGAAATTAGAGGGATGACGACGAAACAGCCATCATCTTATTCTAGAAAGTCCTGATGACGTTTCGCATATTCAGCGCATTTCCCAGGCCATGAGCAAACGCATCCAAAGGATACTGGCCTCTTGTCGTCCCTATTTTTAAACCCAAGATCGAGAGAGTTAGCTGCCAAAATTGACAAGATGCCGCCAAATGCGGAGGAACGTTTCTGTTGTTATTCAACCATTGTTGACGGCCATCTTGTTGATCTGCAACACGCCATCGTCAATCTGTGTTTACCATGCAAGTTCAATCTATTTTTTGCTCAAATTTGCAAACAGGTGTTGGGAAGAGTTGCTCCACAAGCCGGAGCGGCATCTGGTGGGATTTCATATCACATCTGTGTGGGGAAAGGACAAGATTTACAGCATGGTTTTTTTTTGTATGTGTCGGATGCTTAACATTTTCTAGTGATGGATTAGCAATGGACAATGCAATACGTATTACAAAGTGTTTGTTGACAAGGTGGTGATCTTTGGAACAGCACATTAGTAAGAGTGTGGATGTCTGACAGAGTGGTGTTGTTGGTGGTGGTGTAGAAGTGCATGGTCCTTAATTACATTTGCTAGCCGTTTAACGCCATCAAGCTCAATACATCATTACTTGTTATTTGTGTTGTTAACTATAAACATGTTCTTTGACATAATTGTCTGTGTTTTGATGACATATGGTTACGTCTAAAAGGCACTCTATGTTTGGCCTTCAATCTATACACTATATAATATGCAAATTCCTCAAACTTCTTAAGAACTAAAAATGTGCAGTCTCCAGTAACATTTTTGTCATACACATTTTAGTTGAAATGAACCTCATCAAGTTCAGTGCGGAGCACAAGCTATTTTGACAGCTTTTTTGTCAACTCGACGCAATTAATTTCTCACCAGTTTTTTTGTCGTTGTCATTATAAATGCAATAAACACTCGTTCGCAGTGGTATTAGACGAAAAGCGTCAACACGGAACAAATGGTCGTTCATGGAATGCCCTCGTCAATTCATTGCCAAAAATCTAAATGCCAAATGGCATTAGTTAACTCTCATAGCCAAGCGCTCATTAGTCACGCATGTTTTTTGTAGCAGCTGTTTGTCTAAATACTGTACATTCCGCAATTACGAATAGAATGATGACATCACCGGGTGTGCTTCAAATCGCTAACGGCCAATTCTTGCATAATCACAATTAAAACATTTCTCAAGCATAGCATGAGGAGGGGGGGTCTCTTGTGGTGAAACCCATAACATACAAGAGGGTTTGATTTTCCATCTAACTAATGTGCTTTTGTGATATGTTAAATTATAATTAGAAAAATGCACTAATCCTTAATAAAATCTGGGATGGAAAAGCGCCACATATGGATATTAGAGAAAATGTCTCCACATTAAGAAATGCCCCTGATGATGGGCAATCAGAGTTTTCTGAATGTGGAGAGACGCTGTACCCATACGGACATAAAATGTACGTGTGTATGGATCATCTCACTATTGGTAAAGATGAATGCAGCTCAATATCGTATAACGATTTTCCAAAAATAATGTTTTCCATGGACAAATAACTATGTCAAGTACATCGAAAAACATAACCATGAATGTTATTGATACTACTTTCTAGGCAAGTGATTTCTGGAAAGTTTTCGGGGTTAAATTACGTCCCCAAACACGAGCCTTTGTTTTGTGACAGATTTCGATGAAAATTCATTCAAGTGACGTCAACCCTCGGGGTAAAGAAACGCAATTTTCCAGGAAAATCCGACAAAAAATGGGCTTAAAGATCGACATTTAAGAATAAATCTATCCTTACGATCTTTCCGTTGAAAACCTATTGAAAATCCGAACACACAATTCCCATATTGCATTTGGGATATTTTTCTTCCACAGAAAACATTAATGGCTAATGGTCCGTTTATCGAGATTAAAAAAATGGTTGTGGTGGATGGGGACTTCAAAAAACCCTTTCTTCGTACGACAAGATCGTACTTTTGGTGTGGGGGCTAATCGGTTATTAAAGCTAAGTTTTCTATTATTCAACCGCCCACCTTTTTTTAAAACTCACATTGGCCGTCATAGAACGTCATATAGAAATTTCTCAGAATTTTGTCCAGTCTTCAACGAAACTCCGAAGAATAGTAACCTGCAAATATAATAAATAGACAAGTTGAACGAAGTGTCAACATGATTTATAATATGACAAAAGCCCTACCACCGCTGATCAAAAGTTTTAGATTTTAGCTGCATATGCACCTTCAAATGGGTGTCTCGTAGTATTATGGTTAATAAAATATTACCATACTCTGCCTATAACATTCGTTTGATCACTGACACCCTTACTGTATTTTAGCAAGAATTTCGTTCCATACTTCGTGAAAGTTCTGCCAACATTTCATAACATACTGATATACCAAATCAGGTGTTACAAAAGGAACGAAAATTACCCTTTTATACGTCTGAAATAGTGCTGGTGTTGTGCTATCAGTTTGTTACCTTGTAATCCAGTGTTTTTCAATCGTTGTGCCATGTCAGCTTTATGCCTAATTTAGTGTGCCATGAGCTGAAAAAGTTTAATTAACACTGGGCTATCTGAACAACATGAACGACCCCCGTGACATCAGCGGTGGAGTCGCCCATCATTCCCAAAACGGGTCATTTCGTGATATTTACATTAAATGACGTTTTAATTTCTTATCTGTATCGCGATAGGGCGAGTGGTCCTCAATGAAGCCAAAAACAGGCGTTGGGCTGACAATGACCTTGAGGTGGATCCCACGCCATGTTGGCAATGGTGACGTCACGAAACGCGTTTCCTGACTCCATTCTGTTCGCATCATTTTCCAAAAGCGAACGATGATTCAGACAACGTTACGCAAACATTGCCAATTCAAAGTTCATTTGGGAGAAAATTAGGATGATCCTCCCTCCTCCTCCTACTCGCGTGTCTAGGCAAATATCCAAGAAAACGGTTCGTCTTCTGGAAAAAATGGACTTCCCCCTTCGCCACAAAGTTAATTCAGAAGCCCCCTTGACATTCGACCCGTGATGTCACACTTCCACAACCATGTGCATTTCCAGATGCTGCTAACAACTGCATCGAAATGTCATCGGGTGAATAGCGACATGAATCACCAAACACAAGCAACAGGTTGGGGGTCTAGAATGTGTTTTTCAGCCAATGTGCCTCCAAGGTATCGTCCCAATTTCGCCGACAATTAACCCACTTCGCCGACACATCGCATCGTTTAAATAATTTGGTTTGGTTAGGTAAAACCTCGATTGAAATATTATTTTGATATAATAAATGATCGTAAACCTATCCTATAATGGGATTTGGTGAAGTGGCTGGAATTGGTGGGAAAAGGTGAAGTGGGTCCAAACCGCCTCCAAAGGTCCCCAGGTGTGCCGCAGACGTTCGGGGGGATGACCGAAAAGATGCCCAAAGCTGCAACAACGCCCTCTGGCCACCACAACATGCATATACCTCTCCACAAAACAAATATGTTTAACATTCCGAAGAACGACTAAAGAATTTTACGTGGTTAGGATTACAAACTGTCCTTTAAAATGGACACGCAAAGACAGATAAAACTAGATTGGGGCAACGGGGGGTCAATAAAGAAGCAGCGGGAGACACCGGTTAAGTGTAAATAAAAAGCATCTCATCCGCTCAACCGCTCAGCTGCTTACACGATGCACAATATGATTTAAGTCTCAGAAAAAGGGGCGTCAATCCGGATGACCGGTGGTCACTCGATGCATATTTCACTCTGCTGGACACCGGCCGCGGTGTCCATCCGATTCCGAGAAAGTCCGCATGCACAGCGGGATGGAAATCAGCATATTTCATAAATCTGCTCGAAACAAGGGAAATTTGTGCGCTAAATTGGGACACCCTGTAGAGCGCCGACCACGCGCGTGATGTACGGCACGTCTGGGATTCCGTAGGTTAATTAAGAGAAAATGATTATTTTTGAGGTACACGAACTCTTGTTAAGCTTTGAAAATGTTTATTTAAACTGACTTATTTGTGGGCATTTAGAATGTACCTACCCGTGCGGCGAAAGTTATCTAGGGCTCTATTATGCCCCAGATAACAAAAAATTGATACGTGTGGAGATATATGTACGTATGGATAGATAATAGAGATTGAGCCAGCCAACGGCTTAACGTTAACCTTAACGTTAGAGGCGGGAAGGGAGGAGCCACGCATTGAATTACCCAATGATCTAACTGAACGTAATGAGCGCGCATGCGTGCTTCTTCCTTTCCCGTCATTAAAGCTAAGTATAAAGACGTTGGCATGCTAAAACTGTCTATTTTGACAGACCGATAATGTACGGAACCCTGTAAAGGCTCGTGTGGTTTTGGATGCAGTATCTTCTTGACAAGGGAAAACTAAACCATTACAACCGAGTCTGGCGAGTGACCTTACCTAACCCATCCCAACTCAAAAAGACAATATTTGACCCTTGAAAGACTGTACATTATGCCCTTTGAGCTTTTGTCCGGGTACCGAAAACAAATACGTTTTCCACCTGGAATATTCCTAAATGGACCGTTGAACGAGGGTCCCTGCAGAACATGAATGATTTTCTCAAACCGGTATAACTCATCCTCAAGGGAGACGTTAGGACTACGTAGGTGATATCTCGTGTTTTAAGTTTACGAACACCACTTTCCATCAGCGTTGTTTATTGATATCCCCCCCCCCCCCTTCCGTATATGATATGACGATCCCCTCAAGTTCATTGAGCTCCCCTTGCCCAACAGCGAATTATGTTGTTATTGGGCCGTTGGTGCAATGCTGCTATTTGAACTCACTAAATTTGTTTACGATCAATTAGGATAATTGCAATACACGCGACAGGAAATAGCTTCCGAAAAGTGTTTAGGCTTCCTGTCTGTAGTCCCGATGCCGACGTTGATTTCTCAACGTAAACAGAATAATCTCGAATGCTCAAAAAATATTGATTACGATATTGAGGATCCCCCCTCCGTATTTACCACTGCTTTAAGTGGGTTTGCTTCCTGTAGGGGTCGTCCCAAACGTAAATCTCCATTCATATTCGGGAATCCTGTCATTTCCTCTAGATTTCAAAATGAAAATAACTGAATTTTCCTTTCATCGTTTTGTGTGTTTTTTTCTAAAATTGGAAAAGGACATCAAATTAAATGTAGCCACATATGGAATGAACACTCGAAATACTACAGAAAGTTTAAACTACGTTATCCATTCTTATCATCCGGATGAAATAACCAAAAGTCGTTGGGCCGAACTGTGATTAGAGAGATTTCGCCACCCAACGTGAGCATATACGTCTTTATACTGAACTTATATGCAAATTTCGGGAAGGGAGGAGCATTGATTCGAACTACCCAATGAACTAACTGAACTTCATGAGTGCGCATGTACTCATTGGGTAGTTCAAGGCCATGCTCCTCGTTCACACGAGGACGTTTCGGCCGATTTTCCGCACGAGGTTTTTTTACCGAATTCTTCAGATGCGCATGCTTTTCTATCTACACGTTCACACGATACGTCTCATTCCGCGTACGGATTAATTCCCGATTCGTTTATTTTTGCAATTCGGTCTTGTCGTTAAAAACCGTAAAACATATTTATATAAAAACACAAAACATTCGAAACTGAATAGTGTGTGAACACTGCACTCGATTAGCAACCTATTCAGCGTAATTTCCGATTAGTAAAAAACCGCTTCGTGTGAACGAGTCTTTAAGGTCAGTATAAAGACGTAAGCTCACGTTGGGTGGCGAAATCTCTCTAATAATTTTGCGTTTCCACAATGTCCTCGTCTTTTCCTTCTTAACGAGATTTGCAACTTTAGGACATCCTAAGAATAGCAGCCTAAGGATTAGAACGTAGGCGTGAATAAAGGTCACAAAGGTGCTTCTGCGCGAAAATTTTAAATGTATATGTAAGTGAAAAACATGACTGCAGGGCTGAAATTTTATTTTTTGCCAAGCAATTTTTACAACAGATCATAAATTCCTCGGTTGAAACGCTTTTTTTAAGTTGCCGCGACATAATGGATTACCTGATGGGATTAATAATGACTCCATCATTACCAATTTCTATTTTGCAACTTATCACTTGTGTTCATCGCGCAACAGCAGTTCCTCCTAACTTCATTTTTAATCACTTACATATTTCAACATGTTATACCTTATTACATGCAAGTGTTATGCAGATTTGTTTTTAAATTTGTTTTTGGTGATTTTTTACAGGTGGAAAAATTATACAAATGTACGTTAAGTAAATATAGATAAACATGTCTGCAGCAACCCACGCGGAGCGCCCCCTATGGTCCTCTCCCAACATCCCCATTGGACGTTTCAACGAGTATTTAAATATTTCGGTAGTTGTGTATATACGTATACGCGTTACAGTGTATGTGAGTTGCGAAGCCCCATGGCTAAAGGTTAAAGTTCACTATTTGCAAGGATGATGATGATGAACATGTAAAATAGAAGAAATAGCCAATTACAACCATAATAGAGAGATTGAGCCAGCTAACGCCTTAACGTTAACCACGATAGAGGCGGGAAGGGAAGAACCACTCATGCGCACTCATGACGCTCAGTTAGTTCATTGGGTATAGTTCAGTCCGTGGCTCCTCTCTTCCTACCTGTAACGTTAAAGTTAATGTTGGCTGACTCAATAGAGAGTTTGAGCCAGTAGCTCAATTATGGATAAAAAAAAAGTATGCAGGTTCGTCCCCAAAAAGCACGCAAATAAAATTAAATATGGGAGACATTTGTCGGCGAAGTTAGTTGTCGGCAAACTAGAAAGATTCTATCGAACACCAACGGGATTCGGGTTCTTCATGATGACGATGATGACATATTATACATAAATGAGTGAACGTACATATTTATCTGTGATGAGTAATTTATTGTAATATTCCCTTAAGGGCATCTCGTAATGCTAATCCAAATAACAACTTAGCCAAAAAGTGTCTTTAGGGGGTAAGAAGCTCAAGCTATATTGTTGAAGGTTTTCTTGGAAGAATTTTCTAAGGATGTATATACGAGTTGATGTTATTTGTCTGAGGAATTTTCTTTTAGTTTGGTGCATCCGTTGACATTTCAATATGTCACAGGTGGTTGTGGTTGGGCGCATGCGACTCCGCGAAGATAATCCTCGGGATATATAGTAAACGAAGGAGGACTAGAAAAGGTCGTCCGCCTCCCTATCAATTATTCATATTGTCTCTTCCATTCATTAGATGGAAAACCGCTGATGGAAATATATACTCTTTAGGGATCGTTGAACCTAAAGTCTATCGGAAAAGTAGCGTTGGCAACCGACTGACAGTCAAAGTCAGAACTCGATACAACGGAGAAACAATGATGCGAGTTGACGTGCTTTTTTAATATACTCTATTTTCAACTGTTTTATATCCGCACTTAGCTCTACTATAACGTGCTTCCATCGACAAAACGTATTCATACGCGATTGATAAAAATATCAATAATGCGAATGATGTTGTCAGGAGATGCCAACGTTGATGAAACGTTGACAGTTGGTCCATGAACGTAGGGCCAACGTTGGCAAATGGTACCCAGGTGAAAAATTATAAAATAACAGATGGTCATAAATGTGATATTGTTTGTCCCGCATATGCGTGTAAAGATATCCGTTCATACGACTAACATATGACTAATGCATTGCAGTATATACTACCTTAATTGGATGATACACGTAATATATATATATATATATATATATATATATATACGTGGAAATATATATGGTGAAAAAGTGACTATATATAGGCCCCAATGCAGTTTTACGTGACCCATATATTATATTTCCAACATGGCTCATCGATGCCTAACTAAGGTTTCATAATTGGCTAAATTTGATTTTGGAGGAGCCCTAAACTCATCCTCCTTCATATTTTTGATATTTGGTAGACATCTTTAACCACTGTCTTTGAAATCTAAGATGCTTAGAAGTACGTATTATGCAACGTTTTTGAGGAACTCGTATTGCGTCATGGGAGACTGTGTTTCGTATAAATCGGGTATTGAACTACCGTAATTTGATAGCGATGAAAATAGCCAAAGGAATGACCCTCTTACTCAATGTGCGTACATGTACTTAGTTTTCGTATTCAATAGCTCCCCCTGAAATTAGGCAAACAGGCAATGCACGTCAAGCCATGCGTTATTGCCCGCAAACAGGGGGAAACTGGATTTAATAATTTTGTTTTTAACCTCGGTTTTTTATATAAAAAAAAATTGTGGCCTTTCTATAGAATGGCGATGTCGAGTGAAGTTCAACAGTGAGAGGCTAGCTAAACGCCATCAATAAAAACTAATTTGAGAAACATTTTATGAATAACTTCCTAATTGAAGTCCCATTCAGAGAGAGAGACGAAAAAAAGGCGAAAACACGCGAGTTTCAATGGCAAATTACCAGTGCGATTTATGGGTGCAATTAGTGGCACCTTTTTTCGCGTTTCTCAACGAAAAAAACATCGAATGGAACCAAAAATAGAAGAGAAACCAATAGAGGCAAACGGTGGACAAGAAACATTAGAGAGATTATAGAGAATAGAGAGATTGAGCCCGCCGACGCCTTAACGTTAACCTTAACATTAAAGGGATTGTAATCGTACAAGTTTTAAACATTCTAAAACATCGTCACAGAAATGCTTAGCATATTGAGAATTGCCTTGTCACAGGTGTTCCCGCCAGGGGTCGTTGGGTGTAAAATGCGTAAATTGAGAGTGAATGATAGTTTTGTTCGCGGTAAATTTCATGAAGTTTAATCAATGTCGCGTTGAAGCTTCCCACGCAATTGCTTGCTGCTTGAGTTGTTATCCGAGTGAATGGCGTTGATATCGAACAGGATACGGGAGCCATCGAACATTATAAGCCTCATTATATACATGTATTATTACATGATTCAAAATCAAAACCATTGTCAATCCCGGTTTCCAAGAAAATTATCAAATCCTTGCCAAAAATCGAACTGACCGATTCACTCATGGTTTAAAAAAAGTATTACATCTGGGACTGGGGACACATTTCCTCTGGCGTCCATTTCCCCTATCACTGATCTTTAAAGCTTAATTAAACAGAAAAACCAAAAACTAACAAATATCATCATTAGTGGACTTCCATAATGGCTTCCCCTCTGACCTTATGGTGTCTACATGCCAGCAGAACCCCCTACCCCCTCTTGAGGACGTCCTTTTGAATGGCCCCTAAGTTCATGTCGTCTTCTCAAGTATATCATATAACTAGAGAGGAGATTGAGCCAGTTAACACTTAACGTTAATCTTAACGTTAGAGGAGGGAAGGGAAGAACTACGCATGCGCACTCATGACGTTCAGGTAGTTCATTGAATAGAGAGTTTGAGCCAGCCAACGCCTTAACGTTAACGGCAGGAAGGGAGGAGCCAAGGACTTAACTATCCAATGAATTAACTGAACGTCACGCGCACTCATGACGTTCATTGGGTAGTTAAGTCCGTGCCTCCTCACTTCCCGCCTCTAACGTTAAGGTTAACGTTAAGGCGTTGGCTGGCTCAAACTCTCTATTTTCTCATCCAGGACGCTAGGACAATAAAACGTGAAAAAACGGGAGTTACCCCGCCCCCCTCCCCTCCTCTAGGGCCTACACGTATAGTGGTCGAAGATTACGAAGGGAGGAATAGTATAGCATGCGGTATTCGGCGGCTATGGCAACGACGAAGCCCCGTATAAACGTACAAACGCAGGCCATGTCGATGAAATTATTTGTATTTGTTATTATTGAAATCCATATGAAACGTCGAAATGTAGCGAGCGATTGAGCAAAAGCGAAATATCACGGTGTCAAACCACCCCCGTGCGCCCATTATGCAAATCTAGCGCTCTTTCGTTTCGTTTACCAAATGCTTCGTTAATTGAGCGAGTGGATCTTGCATTAAATAAACTGAATGCACGGCGCACGTGGGAGAATCCCTAGGCGATTTCTGCAGCATATGGCTTGTGCCAAACGTCCATTAACGGGGGAAACTTAACGCTCGATTAAATCCTCAATGAATATATTTGTTTGGATTTTGTAACTTGGAACAACGGGTGAAACCAAACAAAAATCATACAGTGATACCTCGAGATACGAGTTTAATTCGTTCCGTAACCTTGCTCGTATGTCAATTTGCTCGTATCTCGAAG
>JAUJYV010000375.1:0-47415 GCA_033995625.1 Ophyiulus pilosus
GTATAAATGACCCGCTGCATGGATGGAGATGAAAAAAGTGGGGGAATTGTAGGCCAGAATCCCAAGGTTAATACTGGATATGAGAGCAATGAACATTTTTAGGGGGTGGATCAGCTATGAAAAAATAATATACGATCTTTTCCCTCCCTGGCCCTCGTAACTTAAGAATTTCTTCTCCAAATACTCCTCGTGGCAACTGCTTAAAGCCCTTTGTTGTACCACTAAGGGTAGATGAGTGAGTGAGAAACCCTGCGAATAATGCATAAAAATGTTTACTAGGTCAGTTTGCTCGTAAAATTTTGAAATCTTTTTTTTAAATGACAATAATGTTACTAACAGTTGGAGTACCCTTCAATGGCCCAGGGGGGTTGTTTTATATAGGCAAGAAACTCGTCAGATTTTTGAAGTCAAACATTAAAGGACAACCATTAGTGACCAGTGTTTTCTTGAGGTAATGCACAGGACACCAGAAATCCCTATAGCAATTGCTCAGCAGTTGTCTTTCTTTGGTAAACTTCAAAACTTCTCAAAATTTCTTTTGGGACATCCCGATAACAACCAAAGCATAAATTCTTCTGGAATTTGTAAACACTTGCATTAAACAAAATTTGCGTTAGCTGCTGTTCATACTCTGCATTTATTATATTTCCACCTTCAGAGGTTAGTCATTAAGTTGCTAAACTTTAGAATCTAAAATATTTATTTTGGTACTTCTAAAAGATGAAGTATAAATGCATTACCACTTACATGGTTGCTTTAAAATATGCACTTCAGATGACGCCACCGTTCAACATCATATGGTGCATGTATTTTCTTGTATTTTTTGGACTTGAACCAACAAGTGGTTCTCTATCGTGCGACTCTCTACTTACAGACAGAAATTAGTTAATCATTTGTAATCAGTGTATCAATGAATATAGGAATTTTCATCAAATCACCTGATATAAAAGAGTTTTCGTAATTTATAAACGGATGAAAATGTAATAGTTCTTAAGAACTATTTTCAGTTTATTAGAAAGGGGTTAACGAGAGGGTCAAAGTCACATGATATATTAACCCTGGTGTCATGAATTTTAAGGGGATTTTCTTTCAGTGTTGCAGCATAAACGACTAAAAATTTAAAAGTTTAAGAACTTAACCATAGTTATTAACACCAAAAACCGTATTTCCAATTTAATAGCATGGGGTTAAACAAGAGGTCCTCGTTAATGACTTCTTTTCATCTATGTAAGTGTCCGTTGGTTTGGCTATTCCATTGCATTTAATAAGATTTAAAAAAGTATTCTCTGTCAGTGTAGGATGAAAAGTATAAAAACTTCATTAAATTTGACCACCAGATGCTGCGTTTAATATTGACATAGAACAAAAACGAAAAAGTGAAGCACAAAAATCATGATATAGGCGTTGGTCCCACGATAAACAAGTGACGCATTGTTTTGCAATTTCCTTTTCGTTAATTTACCAATTACGATTTCAGTGTTTTTAGATTTTGATGGCTCTCAAGCCTACGTGGTACGCATATGCATTTGACAAGAGCACCGTTGACCGTATAGATATCAGTTCACTTTGTGTCCAATGTCCGACGTCGTTTAAATGCTATTTGATCCGATTCAGTTAGGTGGTTTTTTTAATGTAAGAAATTGACTTGATGTATGAGCATCGGAATGGTGGGAAAAGGTGTGTTTGGCGAACAATTGCGCGAATTGCAGACTAGGTTTTACTACTTTTTCGATAAAAATCTCCCCATAATTTGTCGACCTTTAAGGGGTTGTTGGATGTGTTTCTCGAATTGATGGTCCATTTATTGCTTAATGAACTTTCATATATCATTGGATAAGCTGTTCGCTGAGTGATGTTATTACGTCGATGATCCCCCTTTTCGCCTAACGGATTCGAGGATGGACAGTGTCACCACGTCCCAAACTGGCCATAAGGGGAAAGGGTGAAGGGGTGAAAGGGGTCAATGGATGAGGAGCTCGGACATTACTCACCAATTCGTTTTTGGACAGTGCACTGAAAATGTCAAAATGTGGCATTGGCATCTTGCAAAAAAAGGGTAATGGATGCCCTGGGTATGTGCAAGACTATGTGACTACCCAGTTTTTTTTCTTGGGGTTTCTTGGGAAATTTCATCGGAGGCATTAGAAGGACATACCCTAGACGCATACCGTCCCTACTTCTGCCATAGGGTCATTGGCATCATGTTGAGTGGCGAACACATGAGAGACCTACCCGAGGGGTAAAGCGAAAAAAAAAAGATTTTTCAGCACTAAAAGTTGACTATATGCTAAAATAGGAACTTTTATGCTTGTCATTTGTCATTTTTATCTCCGTTCGCGGTTTGCCTGTGTAGCCTACACATAAAACTATACAATATGAAAATTCCTTCGCCAATGAATATAGCTGTGATGGTGGTACACTCCTTGCCAATGTGTTGGTAACTAACCTCATTTTTGTAGGCATACTTCAGTTTATGCTTGATCTCACCTATCCTAACTTGGTTTACCACCCAAGTCAGGAACGTGGCTAATCTTCATACTGGTAGCCCATAAACTTGATGCTTTATAGAGATAAGCAATCGTGGTCATTCCCATGTTGGTAGCATCTTGCATCACATTGACTGTGAACAGGGAATGGCTATCTTGCCAAATTGTTAAAACATCTTCTACATCTACAAGGATTTGCATAATTAAGACAACAACAACAACAAAAAAGTATACTCCATTCCACCATATGGACACCATCAACCTAAGTTATTTAAATTTTGATAAAATGGATTATTGAATATTGTGTGGTGGATGGGTACAATACATGGTGCAACGATGACTTCAAGGGGAAAGTATACTCCCATGCTTGGGCATCTTCAAGTGCCCTTAATCTCCAACAAACTTTTAAGAATCCACAAAATGACCAATTTTCTGCTGGGAAGGATTCCCCATCCCCTCCCTCGTGTCCTAAAAAACGATCCAATTGTTAGGATTCAGCACCCTTCAACGGTGGGGCCTATTCTTCCACCCCTGACCCCTCCTCCAGCGCCCTCAATGTCAAGGTCTGGATTCACAGCTGCTTGCCATATGGTAGCACGATGGAGTATACAGTACCTGCTTAAAATCTGGCAGAAAGGTCATGTTAATTAAAATATGCTGTAATATTTCTATGGTTCTCCCACGATCACAGACTGCTGAGAATCACCAATTACTTTGAAAAGAACATTATCTAAAAGTATGTGCAAAGGATGTGTAGTTTTCTTTGAGATGGATGGCCATCTAAATTCGACTGCATGATGTCTGTATCAGTTTTACAAGATGACTACCGTGAAACACGTTGCACCATGTGATGTTACAGCGAGACCAATTGATGAATCTGCCACTTGGTAACCTTCACCCACTTATGACTTCCTGAAATGCTGAGCAAAAAATCACCATAATTTATATGCATAAATAATCTCACGGCTAAAAGGTTTACCTCAAACCAATGTAATGTCTAGTGTCCTTTGATTATTTTGACTTGTTTGGGTTGCATGACATGTTTGATCTGCCCAGTCTTTCTGTCCGTGTTTTGTGCCGCTTCAGACAATACATCTCCAATTGACCTCTTGATCTCCTTTGTCTCTTTCGGAAGCCGTCTGATGCTTTTCAACTTCAATACAAGAAACATTGTTGCATAAACATAGAGACGATTTTCCATTGGAGCTATTAATAGCATCCGTTCCGGAAGACAATAGCCTAATGGTTAGTTATGCTATTATCTGTCTAATATGGAAACCTGATTTGTCCACGGGCACCTTGTAGTA
Organism: Ophyiulus pilosus; assembly: GCA_033995625.1. Lineage (NCBI taxonomy): Eukaryota > Metazoa > Arthropoda > Diplopoda > Julida > Julidae > Ophyiulus > Ophyiulus pilosus. Next base: position 3,794 of record JAUJYV010000375.1, read on the forward strand.
AACTCTGCTGCAAGGTTTATGATTATCCAACTTAAACATGGTCATTTATATTGGCTCAGACAATGGTTACATAAATTACTTGTACTTGAAATTTATAATTTTTCATTTCCATGCAAGAATCAGATTCTACCAAAAATCTTACCAAAGATGATCTGCTTACTATTTTAAAGAGTCCATGCTGTTCTCCTTAACTTGCACAGAAGCCAAGTTTTCTTTTTCGACCACTAGTTGAGAACGTGGTTTGTTTTACAAGATTTATTTGAAATGTTTCGCAACATCCTATTTATAAACTTTGATGAATGTAACATTCATGGTTTGTTTATTTCATATGCTAATTAATTATATCTCGCTCTTCATCACTTCCTGAAACTTGGCAGCTAGAGTTGCTACTATGTTAAATAACGTAATTAAGCCAAGAAATTTGTAATGACAATTAGCATGCATGCATTTAACGATTTCATTTTTTTATTCTGCGTTTTAAAACGCACTTGAAACTAAGCTTTCAATTAAAATTAAAACTTATCGGCCAATTAAATTTAATAGGCGATTAAACTAGGTTTCATTTATATATAAGTATATTATTCATATACTATATTTTATAAATATTTGTTCATAAATAGGTTAATTCATAAAGCTAGTACTGTATGTGCAACGATACAAGATTAGATGGGCAAAGGGGACCATTATATAAGTAATCCTGAAATCTTTACAAATTTTAATTTTGAACCCAAACTGTTTCAAGCAAAAAATGGATAGTTTTGGATAATTTTGTAAATCTCGCAATTATGAATTAAACGCAGCCATTTCAGTCGTTAAGCAGCTGGCATCGCTATAAATCTGCGATTTTTGTCCTTGAACTTGCACAGCTTCAAAATAGTCACGTACACAATATGTTTTGGATCTTGTGTAATACACTGATCAGATTACATTTGAACGTCTAAAATATGTTAACTTTATTTATACAATAAAGCCTTGACTAAATCTTAACAACGGCCGTTTTTATATACGTTTTCCTAAAAATGAACAGATTTTCTATTTGGCCTTAATTGCCATTCTTATTCATAAGTTCAGTTGCAAACCACATTGGCTGAATTGTTTGGATTTACTCAAATTTTTAGAGATGTTAACGACATTGAAAATGTTCGCATATTCTGGATTCCTGTCAGAAATGTTGTAAACTGGAAGGTTAAACTCGAATCTAAGTAAAGGAACACAATTGCAACATCCATTTGTAATACAACACTTTATTAATTATAAAAAAGATTTAATAGTAAGTTTATAAACAAAAGTTTTATAAAAAAATCACAAGTCTGTCCAGTGTCATGCATTTCACATTTCATTTTTCCACCTTTCCTGTTTTCCTTTTATTTGCATGACCCTGCAAGTATTAATCACGATGACATACATACATTCAGTGGCAAATTCCGCGACATCCAATAGTCAAAGGAATTGTGTAATGTTTTCATAGGCTATAATTACAATGGCAATGCTGGGTTGAGCCGATTTAACATATTCTCGCCCCATTTGTGATCGTTGTGTTGGAAATAAAATTGGCGGAGAACAAATGGATATTTGTATAATAGGGAAAGAGACAGTGAATTATGATAGAGAAAACAAGAGATTGTAAGGAGAGCTTGAAATGTCCGAGACAATATTGAAACTACAAGAACAACAACAACGAGAACAACAACGAAAATGACTGCGTTGCTAAATCACATACTATTCCTGTAATTTGAAACTTGAGTTTTTAAAGTCTGTTTGCAAATTGAGTAAATTAAACCGAGTTTTTTTAAGTATTTTCTGTCAAAAGTAACACATTTTAACTTAATTGTACAGTTATCATTAATATTCTTCGATGATTTCAACTGTTTACGGTAGTGAATTAATTTTCTTGTGGTATAGGTCAAGTTTTGAGGGCGTCAAACAATGTGTTAGAATTTAAACACACCAAAACACGAGCATAGATGTGGAGGAGCAATCAGATGATGAGGGTTGAAAAATCAGATTTTTACTTTAACTATATGCTACAGCAGACAAGATAATTGGTTCTATGGCTAACATTCAAGGATCCACGGAATATATATGTATTTATTTTTTCAATAAATCGATACTGTCTGTGTGTCAAAAGCAAATCAGGAAACTCTGTAAAGTTATGGTGTGCTTCCACTTCCGCAGGCGTTGTGGCATCACAATTCATTTAAACGTGCATTAGCATAGGAAACAGTTCCGTAGGTAAAAACGTGAATAAAGTAGTGGACACGAGGAAGGCGAAATATCTGTAAAATATGACCATCTTGACAAGGAAAGACTCGTTTCAGAGTTCAATAGGTATTGGCTCAGTGAATCCAACTGTTGGACCCTCCTGTATGGAAAATCCAGCGGCATAATCGGCAAGCCATGCAAAAAAAATTGTCCATATTATGTTAATGTGGGGGAAGTGTTATAGGACTGGGGCTTACGGGAGAACTGGTGAAACCGGCCGGGCAACACTGAATTCAACGGCATGGGGCTCATTGTAGTGTTTACACAGAATAAAAAAACCAGTCTTAAAAAACAGAGCAAAAAAAGAGAGGAAAAAAACTGATAAAAAGGGAATGTGCCCTTAGCCCGAATGTACATGATGCGTACATGTACTTATTTTTGATTATGTAACGCCTTTCAAAAGCATGAGAAATGGGTCTGAGTTTCAGTGCGGCCTTTTGTTGCTGCCTACGGTCTTGGACTTTCTCAAAAGAGCCTTGGCCACTCACAAAAGCAGTGACGTCCATCGGCACAATGGACACCCTGGTGGACGACCAGGACGTAATAATTCATCGAAGACCCATGTGTCAAACGAGAAGGTGGCTGCTTGGCCAAGGGGAACATCTATATGCGTGCAATATGAAAGTGACCAAAGAAATGAATAAAAAACGACCAAGAGACAGAGAAATGAAGGGAAAAAATGAAAAAAAACTATTGAGAAAAGGAAAAAAAAAGTGGAGAAAAAGAAAAGAGCATGACGTTTCTTATAGCTGCTTTGTGACAGCATTGATTCCGATTCAGTTTGACCAATGGGCAGTTAGTTTTAACTGATTTGCATGCATACGGGCTTGCGCGTTAGTTGAATGTACAGGGTGCTTCCGTAACAATGTCACAAATGTACGGAATGACTAATGTAAAAGAAGCAGTGAGAAAAGAAAAATGAAGAATAAGAAAATGCATGACAATTCCCAATAGTTCAGGGGGTTTTTCGCAATGAAAAGATGATTTTGATTTATTTTTACGAAAGAGCAGGATAAGTTTTATCTGAGTATCATTCAGAACATCTGAGTGAACTGGGATTTGAATAAAATCTGTTCTGTGCCGCTGGGCTAATTTAGTTTCACTTATTTGCATTGTTAAATCATGCTTTCTACATTTATTAGAATTTATTAGATTTGAAATTATTCTTCGAAATAATTCTGAGAAATCTGCGAAAGTGAATTTAAGTTTATAAACCAAGATATATTATTTTTAATGTCGATTTTCGAACAGTTTATTTCAAAAGTTGTTCAATTTTTGTCCTCAGAAATTGATTTTAATGACACTTTCGCCAAAAATTCCAATTAACCTAAATCTCTGATTAAAGAAAAGTGACCACGAGCTGTCAATATCTAATCAGATTCGATTTGTTGATCAATCATTAATCAGTGATTAAGCTGTGAATGGAGAAATTTGTTATAAAGGTCAAGAGAAATGTAATTTTTTGAATAAATCTAATGAGTATGACGGAATTGAATTATCCTGCATAACTAAATCTGAGATTTGATTGAAATAAGGAGATGAGATTTCATGTAAGTTTTATGCTTTTATGGGGCGTGATTTGACCAGCTATAGGATTTTTCGCAGTAGGTGGTATAGTTCACCATGAACTGGATAGTTCTGCTGCTTTTTAGCTATACAATTTTTAACAATGTTTAAATGAAAACGAGCACGTATACATTAAAACCCGTAAGCGCCACCTACCGTGACAGTTCAAGAGCTGTATACACTTTACAACTATTTGAGGGGAGGGTAATGGCGCTGGAGCTCGTATGTACATTAGATAGCGCTTGAGATCCATTTAAAAGATTCAAAAAAGTACAAAGGAAGAAAGTTTGAGCGCCATTAGTACACAAGAAGGCACAACTGTCTCGTAACTGAACGAGTTATGTGCACTTTTTAATTTTTTTTTATCTAATTCGCTACAGCTTCTCGAATGATCACTCTGTACATGTTTTGAATTTTCAATTCAACATAGCGCCGTTAACAGATTTATATAAAATAGGTATAGTAACACAAATCAAAAGTTGGCCCCCAAGAAATATTCAGGTTCATTTTTTATTCTTTTTTTTCTAATGCCAGGTTGCACCATGTTGCATGTGTGTTGTAGTCAAATGCATGAAACGTTATTACATTGGCAGAATTTGTCACACGTTGCTGTGTTAACCGAATGTCTTCACCTACTGATTTTACTAAAATTTTCGACTTGTTTTAAAATTTTCAAAATAAACCCCAACTAAATCTCTATTAAAAATGGTGCAACCTGAAAATAGTCAAGCAGTTTACGCATTAGCATCGTTATTCGCGCGTTTTTACAATAAAACTTAGTATGGATGCGATGTAAAAACAAGGATCACAGAAAAAGACAGAGGGCGCTGCAATAACGGCGCTTCAAACACATTGCATTGATCAGAGGGGAATTGGGGGATTAGGGAAGGGGATTGAAAAGCCATCCAATTGTAAGTTGGATCGATTGTGACGAGGCTCGTTATAAGGCGGTTTTACTTGAAAAACATGTCCATGATTTCAACACGAAAACCAAACCCGAAAATCACAAGCTTTCCACATCTTCGCCATTTCATTTGAAATAACAAAAGTCATTCACTTTCAATTACACGTATAAGTTAAGTTTTTCTCTTTAATTGCGAATTGCCCTTCATCATTAAAACGAATAAAATTTACAAGTGCAGAGTTTTTTTCCGCATCCGAGTCTTTTGACAGCCATCTTCTTTTTCCTCGCCTAAATCACAGCGATTGACGAATTGTTAACTCACTTATCACTGCTGCCTGCTACAGCCTTAGCTTAAGTATGAGCTCGATCTCATTTACAAGGATTATTCTCCTGCAAATAATATAAAACTTCATCATGGCAACACCATCCGTTTTTTTAAGCAGAGTTCAATGAAATACAGAAAAAGCGTTGTGATAAAATGTTGTAAAGTCACTGTGGTAACTTGGTTCCATCCAAGAACCCAGCTTGTGCTTGAGATCGTTCTCAGACCATACCAAGGCTGCAGCTCGCAGCGAAGCTAAAAGGGAATTAGTATTTAAGGTGAAAACTGGATTTAAAAAAAAATTGTTGGCAAATGGCGGTGTTAGGCACAACTGCACTCATCGACGATCATGTTGGGCAGATCTGTCTTGATGATGTTTTGATCTTGATCGAAGTAGATGAGCGACATGGCAGCCAGCTTGCTGGGGGCGCAGCACTGCTGGATAGTGGCGTACGGATTACGGTTACGGTACTCCTCGATCACGTGGGTGTGGAACTTGGCAAACTGGTCGGGGGTCCGGCCCCTCTTGGAGCAGTCGCCCATGCAGTAGTTGGCGTAATAGCCCTGGGGGGCGATAATCCAATCGTCCCACTGCAACATCTTGAAACTGATGTAAAGCGACTTCTTGCAGCACTGGGTGGTGCGGCTGTCGCAGTCTAGGGCCCGGCGACGGACCCGGTGCACGGGAACGGGTTCCGTCACGATGGCCAGGAAGGGACGGTAACCCCTGGTGGCGGCCTCCAGGTGTCGCCTAGAGTCCTTGGAACCAGCCTCCTCGGCGAAGAAGATGGGCTGTACCAGAGATCCGCAACCCGCGCAGTCAATGAGAAGGCTCAGCCTCTGGCCCAAAGGTCCTCCGAACCACTTCTGCACCGTCTCCTGCAGGTCAAATTTTTTCCAACCCACGTGCTTGATGGACATGCGGATGGAGGTGATGAGCTCCAGTGTGACCGCGGAGGTGACGTTGCCACCCGTGGTGCCACCGATCACCCGGAACACGTAGAGCGTTATTTTACGCTCGTGGAACACGTGGCGGAACTGACGTGCCAGCTGAGTCCGAAATTTCAACTGCACCCATAGGGTGGCGCTCTTAACACGCAGACCATGCGGGTTGTCGTGACGGTTGGAGAACTGCAGAAGTGTTTGGCCGTTCAGCAGTCCACCTGAAATCAGAAAACAGAAAATATGTTAGGGCTATGGTTACTGCAGACTACATATGGGAAGGGTGAAAATAAAACATCATTATGAAAAGATCACTTGTAGCAACTGTTAACACTACCCAGAACTTATTGTATTAGTTAACAAGCTTCTATCATGAAATCTTTGCTGTCTCCAGACTCAGCCATTGCTAAAAGTATTGCAGACGCCAAATAATGTGTTTAGTTAAATTTTAGTATGTACTAGTGTAGCAAAAGATATATACAGTACCAGGGAGTGCTGAACCGGAATAAGATTACTGTAATTATAAGATTGTTGTATATGCTTTGGGCAATAATAAGTTCCATTTTTAGAATTACATTATATACTATTATAACTTCGCAATCGCTGAGCTAGTCATTGAACACCCGGATGAGCGAAATTATACTTCAATATGAACAAAGTATCCAGATGTGTCGTTTGTAATGTAAACAATGTTTAAATAGTAAACAGACGATATATTGAATTTCTTTTACGAAGAGAAAGAGTTTGGACGAAATTTGTATATGGGGTCTCATCAAGATGATTAAGTGCAAATTAATTAAATTCATTCGTATGAAGTAGTGTTAGTCATTCATTGAGTGAGGCAAATAAGTAATTGTGTATGGGTGGCAAGTAGTTAAGAATCTAGCTTGTTGTTACAAAGTGCTGATTCAGAATTCTGTCAAACGTGATAAATGGAAGACTAATTATAGATGAACCATCGCAAAAGTAATTAAATTAGGGTTGGCAATAAATTCTTGGTACTCATTCCACGTCAGCTTTCTTAGAAATTTGAGTTTTTATTTTTTTAAACATTTTTTCAATGAAGTACATCAGCTAGTAATCGTTTTAAGAGGAAATCTGTTTAAAATTCAGTCTGAAAATGTCAACACACCCATAAAATCAATGTATTATGGAGGTATCTAGGTTATATTTAACTTAGTTTTGATGTTTTGGATACTGCTATGAATTCTTGATAGCGAAAAATATAAATAAAACTGTTATAAGGCGAACCCCTAGTATAATTTAAATGCGTGTATAACCTAGAAATAATTAAGATTAAGAAAATTAATTACACTCATTAATTAATTAAGATATGATTACTGGAATCGCGGTTTAAGAAGCATTTGTTAACACCACTTGTGCATACGAGTTACCGGTACAATCCGTTTCCTGCTTCTTATAGCTATAGTACTCATGGTAGGAAAGCAGTTACGCATGTAATGTGGTCATATCAAATTTATTACATTTTGGTGGTAATTTCTGTCATCGGTTCAATGTATTTTTAGCTTCTTTTCAGCGAGCAGTATTGGCATCTATGAAAAGATGCGAGTTAAGCATAATGGAAATGTAAGTTGGAATCGTTTACATGCCAATTTGAAAGCACGTTTCAAGGTTTAACCCCTTCTCGTTTCAAAACATTTGCCTTTACGGTTCATCTTGTGAACGAGTATTATTGGAGCGGGCAATTCAATTCAGTTTGGTAAAAGCAACAAAAAACTTGCTCGAATTCAAGGGGTTGACAGCTCCGAAATTACCATGGCAGCATCCATTCAACTCGTTCCGAAAAGCGGACACTGTCCAATATACCACCATGAAATGCACGTGCAAAAAATGTTTTCATAAAAAATTGTCTTGAAAATTTCAAAGACAGAGTTTTTGTAGGGTTTAATTTTTTTGTTTTGTTTTTTCATATCATAAAATCTAGAAAAGCTGGTTTTAGCAGTGGCATTAATGATCATTTTTCTTTAAATCTCCACTTTAGGACGATTTGATTTCATATGGACGTGGTAAAAATGATGTTTCTTATATAGTGTCTCTTTGTTATAAAAAAATAGCACAAAGAACTCAATGAAATTGTCACTTTTTAGTTCTTGCATGCTGTTAAATGACCCATACTGACCGCAACTTTACAAGATAAGCTGGGGACATACTGTATAGACAGTTTATAACATGGTACATTTTCATTGATCATATTTTTAAAAAAGCTTCTCCCCGTGCCCAGCCCTCACGGAGGCGCCATGCCCATTTGATATGATTGGAAATTCAGAGAAAAAAAAATCAGACAATCCCAAAAAGCCCTTTCACGTTGATTTTTGTAGAATTTTCCATTCTTTACCCGCACACGGCCGCCAGCCACCACCTGTATGCATATGCTGACATAATTCACGCATTTTAAGCGGTGTGCAGCAGCTATATGGAAATGTGATTCATCAAATCTGATAGGACGAAGAGCGCCACACGATAGGCCCTGAGTGAGCATCCAGGGTACCAAAGAGTGGCATTATGGGAACCATTTTTTTGGCACTTCTTTCATCGCTGTTAATGTCTTGCCATTGATGGAGGACTGAAGGGGGAGACAGACCCAAATTGGCAGAGTTACCAAAACGGGCATTTTCAGTAGTCGTCGGCCCATTAAAGCACCTCGAGGAGGACCAACCCCTTCAGGTGAAAGGAACGAACGTGGAAGGCTCGATGCAGTTTTTTCTCAATAAAAATACTTGTAGGAAAAGTGCAAAAGGTTGCCGGAGGCGAACAAAAAGACCCCGCTGGTCTTAAACTGTCACAGCCCTACCGGCTGAAGAAAAATTGAGCCCTTTGAGTACCCTCCCCATCTCATTTGAATATCGAGGGGAATGGCCTCCGGGTGTCCAGGAATCTTAAATGGCAAGATCTACTGGCCGCTCTTCGCCCCCCTTCAACGACACTCAGTGTCAAACCGTGCAAAAATCTATACTTTTAACCCTTTCTTTCTTACCGGTGCCAATGTTACCGCCATAGCTCATAGCTTTTGACCCGCACTAACGACAAAAACGCACTGGCTGCATTGGCGCTTTTAGTAAAGCACTCTATGACAAGTGTCACTGTACTACTGTCCTGTTGCAACGTATCCACCCAAGGCAGTAGATTGTATATTGTCATGTCGCTTAGCATATGAATTCCAAATGACATAAACAGAGAAAACATTCATATTTGTATGGACAGATCACATTTAAAGATACCATACACAGTACAATGAACATAGTAGTATGGTTAACCAACACATAGATATCCAAATGAACTTCAGGTTGATCATCCATACAGTTGTGAGTTATGTTTGAGGTTAGATTGCAGATGGCTTACAAACCATCGATTGAATATGCATCATAGAATCTCAATTTCATAGTTGTGCCACACACGTCTGACATTCAACTTTATTTCAGATGCCAAACAAAATATTGAGGGATTTTCACCCTATTTCAAGCACCACCAAGAAGGCAATACTAGCACATGCATCAATGAAAGAACAGAAAACATTAAGACTGGGTAGCTAATGGGCACAGGATGCTGCAACCCCTGCACCAAATCAAATCAAGGCAAGTGCTTTTCTGCTTCTTACACATAAATTTTAGTGATTTTTCGCCGTCGGAAGATCTCTGTAATGGCTGATGCGAGATAGCAATGATGTTACCGACGGTAATGGTGATGGAGCATCCCATTGAGAGTGACAATTATGGTAATAATGGCCCAAAAATTAACTTTTCCTGTCGTTTTACCGCCCTGATTATCGGTTTAATAGGCCTGTATCGTGCTGGATTGCGGCTTGTGGCAATTGAAGACTGCTGCTAACAACAGTTGCATTATATCGCATTTGGGTTATTGACCTTTTGCGCGCACTTTACCGTTGCAGCCCAGTTCCATTAACACTTTTTTTACTGATAATATATAGGATGTTAAAGATTCAAATCCTGATAGAGTACGCAATTGAGATGTCAGTAATGAATTTCTGTATGCAATCATGTTAAAATTGAAATAACTACAAAATGGGATCTTTGGGAATACAAAGTTTACTTGAGCTTACAAAGTTTGCAGATAAGTTATTTGAATTCTCTGCTTTTCCTTCGTATAGCAGAATTTTTATTGTTGTTTGTCTTGATTGCTAGTATTGCAGTCATTGATCTCAAAAATTTCGGAGGATGTTCGTTTGACGTTGGGTTTTTTATGGAAATGCAATCTGTCATCGATTCTTAGCTGGTTTCAATGACAAATATTTTGTAGTTTCGCCAAACTCGACTTGTTCAAAAAGGTTTCTGTATGCAGTCATATAATGCAAAATAAGTTGAAATAACGAAAGTTTCTTATGCAATACCTTCAGATAAAATTATGGAATACCTAAATCTCTTAAATGGTAAATATGAAAACTACGTTTATGATGAATCATAAGAATTAAATTAAACATGTTAACAAAAAAACAAAAGAAAAAAATGGAAAAAATGCCTTGCAGGACATCACTGTTTATCAACCTTTCATAAGTCGTTAATCAATCGTTTATTTCCATATAATTATGAATAATGGTCTGCACCACTCTTATAGATAGGCTGTTCCTCTGCTCCCCTATGGAAATAACTACACCAACAGGCCTCTGGCTCATTATATATGCAGGCTGCATAAAAGCAACGGCCACTACTTTTTTGCATAATTCTCGCCTTGAACGATATTTAATTCCTGTTCATGACCTTGTAAACAACATGAATGTGGCCAACACAAGGCCATTGAGGGGCCACGCCACCATGTTGACCTCTTGGTCTTTAAATACTATCCACGCACGTGGGATGGAGCCGCGCATAAGCTTATTACCGGACAATGGCCAGCCATTGTTGGTGGTGTTGGCCACCTGTAGTTAACCTGTCCAAACTGCATTCGGTCAATGCAACGTAACGGTGAAGTGTTGTGACCGCTCCGTACGCAAGTAATCATTTAGGTGTGACCTCGCAGTCACATGTCGGAGGGTGCAACTGGACTACTGACCCATAGTCGAGCCTTTACAAATGGTTCCTGCACAATAACGGTGCAGAAAAGGGTCCATTATTGAAATACGAAGCAAGTTACGTGACCCTGCTCTACTTGATGACACGTATGTTGAATGTTAGGATGCGATGGTCTGGGGTCTGGACAATGGTTTGAATGGCTCACTGAAGAGATGACCAGCATTGCAGATTTATTTAGGTAATATTGAAAAGAGCAAGAGGATTTCGTTATAATGCCAACATGTGCTTTATTATCTAATGCATCATTCGTGGTCGTCATGATCGTTTATGAAAAAAAATATTCCATAAATTATAATAAAATGTTGTGGCACGTGTTTCTTAAACTGTGTTACCTATTGAGAATTTGCTTAACTGGGGTTGTATTCTTGACGTAATGACGTTCTTGTCTTTTTTAGTTATTTGGTATCCATTAGCACAGAATGTTAAAATAAGGTCAATTGTAAGTCTATTACTCAATTGTGTTTGAAGGGAAAATTCTTGTTGGACCAGAAGCCTTATTAGGGCGGACAATATAGCCAGTGGTCAGAACTCGTCATTTGCAACAAATTGAAAAAAAAAAAAAAAAAAAAAAAAAAAAAAGGGTAGGAAGTTTTCCCCTCTGTGTCCTTGAGTAAGCAACAAAAAAAAAGTCCCCAGGAGGACATTTTTGCCCCAAAACCCATTTTTCCACTATTTTTTCGGGGAATACAATGTCAATTCTTTACATATTTTCGCCTAACCTTCACGACGCATTTTTTTGGGGTATTGACCCAATTCACTCTTCATTGCCAATGCCAAGGGTGTAGTTAAAGAACCCTAGTTGAAAACGGTTATTTTTGTTTTATGACCTAAAACTCGAATTTTCTGGGCCAGAACGGAACCCCATCACCGTTGTTTAGCGGGGATTTACGAACCAATTTCCTTTGGTCTCACGAAAATTATACCATGCGCAAAATTTATGTGCAATTATCCATTTTTGTAGTTATGATATTTGCTTGTCGTTTGATTGATGAGCATTATTTTGTTTATTGTTATTCTATGCAGCAATTGCATTTTTGAAGCCCAAAGAGGATAGTAAAAAGTCATCTTTTGCAAGTATAGTTTAAACTGATGAACGGTTCTGATAATGCATTTAATGAGAAAAGTTAACAGTTCTTATATTAGAAAATAATTGAATATCTTTCAAAACAGGTTGTATCCAATACTTGTATATGCATCTCAACACTAAAGCAACTATTTAAATTTCCTCGCATTTTCGCTTTTTAGATACCCCCTCAAGAGGTGCTGCAATTTCTATTCGTTACTTTCAGCTTTTATCAGCTAATAAGATTTTCCAAAAAAAAAAAAAAATTGAGTTAGTGTTTATTTTATTTTTAGAGAGGTTTATACATATAGCTGTAAATCTCTCGGAAAATTAGTTGGCATCCCATCAAACAAAACTAAAAACGCAGGGAATGTGGCATGGAGTTTTAAGATATTTTTGTGGAATTTTGGTGTTTATGAAAACTTGTCTTTTATCATATGTTATTTATAGTCTGTGTTACATCGCATTCCCTTTACATAGAAACTTAACATCCCTAAAACCATTTCACGTTTTTTTATGGGTTTAAAATTTTGAAAATTCTTGAAATATTTTACCCCAAACTTCCAATTAACTTTCACCTTATAATGCCTGCCTTTTCCTTAGTAATTTTTGAACTTTTTTTTATCGTAAACTTTGTAAATGGTTCATTTGTACTGGCGCTAGCGGTTTTATGGCCAGTTGCTAAGGTCTTCGTTAACCTCATTTTTGGTTTAAAAAAGGTTTTAACGAGCTGAAATGAGTCGTAATTGTCAAATTAAAGCTCCTTTAATCTACGAACAACAGTAACGAAGAACAGTGTAAACTGACATTATAATGGGTTATGTGATAACGGTCCGGCTTCTTAACGATGGTTTAAATTGCATATTTGAAAAGTGAAAAAGTGAATTGGGTCAGCCATAAAACGCGAACCAGCAATGTAAAATGGATGATTGTGGTCAACAGGGTAAAAAAATGATTGCATTTTCATTGCATTTTCATGTTCGAAATGGAATCTGGAAATGTCCCTTCACCACCACTTTCACCTACCCCCACAAAATATAATTTTAGAAATTATTTCAATGTTTAAATTACCAAATGCACTGCGAATGTAAATTTTATATTTTACTGTTACAAGTTGAATTGAGGATGAAATCATTCGTTTACAATAATCATTGTAAAGAAAACCGTTCATTTTTAAACTTGAAACTGTTGTGGTGGGAATCTTTTTTGCATTAATTGTTCGGGGTTCTCGAAATTAGTGTGAAACAGGATACGTAAAACACTTAAGGGATCAATTAAACACTATGCCCTGCCACCTTGAAAATTCTGGGAAACATTTAGGGGAGAGTAAAATGAATTTTCCATCCTTTGGTAGGATTCATTTCCACAATTGTAATCCATGACAAAACTGCTTTTTGAATGGCCCTCAGCCAAACCGGTAAAGGATTGAAATAAAAACTGGCAGTATCACTACGAAGCAGCGTTAATTGGGCTCGAAGTCATTGCACGCAATTGAAATAGTATCATTGCACGCAATTTGGCCATTTTGCGGTGTTAGTGGTCCAAGGCTAATAGATAAGGAATGCAGTCCGAATTTTCACTTCCTGATCAGGTAATCAGATATTAATGGAGCCGGTTTGAAGGTTAGTATTCAATTACTAACCGAAACCCCTTTATTGCATCAAGATATCAATAATCTAAACTATTTTCATATTATGATGGGCCCCATCACAAGTAAGCAAGATGTCACCATTGGCGACGACAATTTCCTTTCCTAATGGTCTCATGAAACATTTGCCCAAAATGTTAAATTGTAGCTATGAATGCTGGCTCACGTTTTGGATAGATTTTAACTGGGAATATGCTCAACAACGGCCATTTTTGACACGAGCAATATATCGAAACAACATAAATTAACGCAATATGATATATTCGCACCACATGTCAGTAATCTAGGCCAATGGTATTGTAATAAGTTTTAATTTGTTGAGTAGGTTTATTTCGTAAACAATTTTGACAAGGCTGATTGTTAGCCAGGACCTTCAAACGTCTTCGAGAATAAACCAACGAATTCAAGATTTTTAATATATATGCATAAATTGCACGTATTCGCGTTGTAATACCACCGGAGCTAATTTTTTTATTTGTTTTTGAAAATTTGTAATGGCCTAGTTTTTTTTTTTGCCATGATTATTGTCGCCATGCATATTAAGTGGCCAATTATCTATGCATGTTTTACATCAAGGACTGTGCTACTTTGTATGTAAGGATATCCAGTAACGTATAATTATTGTGCTATTTATAAATTACAGTATGTAGCTCGCATCTGTATGAGATACATGACTTGTCATTTCTTTTTTTTTTAACTTGTTGCTTTTTTAAAATTATTTCTTGATACGCGGCAGGATCGTAAAAACAAACCACCCTTTATTGCGAAATGTAACATACTGTATATATTTCGTTTTTTTATAAAAAAATAAAATAAAAATAAAAGCATAGTAAAAAGTTTATGCATTAGTTTTAAAGGGTATATTAAATATATATACTGGTCGATTGCAAACTTTCATTAAGCTTATTTGGAGGTTTAAATTAATTTAATAGCTCATGGAAATGTCAAAAGCATTGCATGACCTGCCTACATTAGAGAATTATGCCATACATGTCATACATTAATTATAGTGGCAACAATTTAACATATAAACTGTTGTAGAGAAAATTGTGTCAGTAAGCATGCCATTTTTTCTACAGTATGTTTCTTGGTTTATTTTCATGCACTCGAAATTATGATTAATTATTTTATCCACGATTTGGCCAAGACCTTGTTTGGTTCATCTATTTCTTGTTCTCCGTTTGATCAACTTATTCGTAAATGCATGACGTGTAATATATGTTCAAATGCATCTATTTGATGAGAACAGTTAGATTTATACTCCAGTTAGACATAGAATCAAACAGATAACGTGGTGCTGTATGTCACATGAATGGTGGTTTCACAAAATTCTAGCAGTATTTTTACACATCAGTCTAGAGGTGCTTTTTTTGTAAAGTAGGCATGTTGCACGTAAGCAGCAAGCACATTTTCCCTGTGGCCTAGACTCTTTGAAACACTGCCCTGGTTCTGAATTCATTAACTTGTTGGGCTTTTTTTTTGCAAGAGTTTTTTGTGCCTCCCCCAGTAAGTAACATTGCGTAATATTTTATAATATGTTTTACGAGTTTTTTTAGGATTTTTTTCACGCTTTTCTTCGGTCCTACTTGACTGATGGGTTCAGCAAAAAAGCATATTTGTAAGGCAAAACCGTTAGGGAGCACTAACCTGCACTACCAGCTGTTCCTGGTTTACGGACTCAAGGTTGTGTGAATTTATCAGGAGAGAAGGAAAGTGCTTAAATAAACTCGCTATGCCTTTTTTTGGAACCATATCCCCTCCTCACCCCTGACAGAAAAATTATCATAAAAAAACGGTCAGGAAGTTAGCATTCACCCCTAAAAAGTAAGGCACGTTTTGCCAACGATGACAAAGTTACCCCAGCACTCGGTGGGTGCGTGTCACAACTCATCAACACTAGATCACAAATAACTGCTATGGCTGGTTGGACAGGTTAAGAGGGCTGTTAAGCCGCAAAAGCACTCTTTGGCATGTATCGTCAGCCTGCAATTTGCATTGGTTAACTTGTATTACTGGTCTCGTCACTTGTGCTCAGCAGGGTTCGGAGGAATTTCCATTCATTCTTGTATTCTTCGAAATGTTTACGACAAACTTATTTCTTCTAAAACAGGAAAAAGCAAATAAAACTCTTTTCATAAAACATGAAAATAAAGTTGTTTTAGTTTTAAAAAAAGGCAAACCAGGAGTAAAAATATCAGTACTTGCATAACAATAACTATGTTAGTGTTTCAATCAAGGGACAAAGATTTGGTGGAGACAAGAATAAGAAAGCATTTGAGGCTACAGCTTCTTGTGATGCACTATTAATTTCCTTATATAATTAGTCGAATACACGCAAGATAGGCAGAATAACCTAATAATTATCTTGAAATAGTATAAGAAGGAAGTTTCTTTGTTAACCAATTTGAATTGAACTTTAACTTTGAACTAGTCCAAGGTCTAACTATAACCCGGTTGTTGGCTGATGTCGCCCTATAAAGAACATTTAGTTTGATTTTCGTCATGCCGTTTATAGCTTATGTAATAAAGCGGAACCATATTTTCATATGAATTTTTGGCAGTGGTCCTTTCAGGGCGAAGGCTGTTTTTAAGGAGCTTATACAATCCAAAGCGTTCACGCATCAAGGTTTTTTTGCTTCAAAGATGGCAATCTTTGCTACATAAAACAAAGTAATAGAGTGAGTGTGAAATCGGGTATGAATTATTATAGCTAAGAAAACTTTAGACGAAATGCACTCTCTTTGTTGGGCAGGAAGAGGACTTCGAAGGCTAGCAGAGCACAGTGACTTGAATTTTATGAATTATTTTCCATGGGATGATAGTACTTTTTTTGGAAGCAATACTTATTGCCAAACAAACATTGATTCACCAGTTTAGGTTTTAATTTAGTACGTTTGGATAAAATAGTGAAGCTTTTCGGAAAATTTCAGTAGGAAATGAGAAAAACGTAATTCTTACAGGACCTTGGATATGCCATTGCAAAAAGGGAAGGGTCCAGACAAGATACATGTAGCTTTCGATGGGGATTGGGGAGGAGATGAAAGAGAACACTAGTATATGAAAAAATGACAGAACAGTTAAGACAATAAAATTTCTTATCTTTTTTTCCTAGGATTTTATGATTTTTCTCCCTCTGCCTTATGTATAAGTATATTATATGTGAGTGGCTAGACAGAGTATACAGACAAAAGCCATAAGAAATAGTGCACCATGTCTATATTACTGAGCAAAAATAATATATTTTCTGCTTTTGTGATTGATAATGTACATATCGTTTCGTTGAGATTGTCTAGTCTATCTTCAACTAGAGCAATTGGAAATCAGCGAGAGATCGTCTTTTATCTCTTTTGTTTCATGGTTTAAACATGCCATTGCATTGTTTAAAAAATGTTAACAGGGGAAACACTAACTAGTTTATTTTCCTCTCTATTCGTCTACACTGGTCTACACCAACCGAATGGGACATTGCTACCTAGTGTTTTATTGGTAATAAAAATAACTTCCACTGTCTGTCGCTGACGAAACAGCACGAAAAATAAATTAGTTCATGACTAAGACCCTATAGCTATAATGTTGCTGTAACAAAAGTACAGTACATTTCCACTGAACGAAAAATGGTAATACATGAAAATGTACAAAGAAGAATACATGAAGCTCAAATTTCATTTTCAGCTAAAATCTTAAAACCATATCATTGATCAAGGCTAGTCCAAATTGTATAAATGTATGATTTATATAGGAAAGTAGTAATGAATATATATAGAATAAAATGAAATAAAGAACCCTTTTGTTAAGTTTAACGTTAACTAGAAATATTTTTTCCTAACATTGTATGTCCACACAAGTGTATTTTTATGCAAGATATGTATTGTTTTTCAGTTCTCGTCATGATTTCTTCCAAAGTAGGTTCCTGAAGTCATGACACACTAAAATTCCTGCAAAAATCATATGAGAAATCCACATTCAATAGTCGATGCTATTCTGTTCAAGAGTTAAAGATAAGGCTATGACAATTTACAATAAACCACAGAAAACCTTAATAAACCCAAACAGCTTATCCAATTTCAAAGCTTCAGTTTAATTAGGTCAGTTTTCGGTTAGTTTTTCCGAGAGCATCTGAAATCAGCTGTTCCATGTACAATGAAAGTGCCCTCAGCTGGTCAGGGTGTGCACCAGTGGTCATAATAATGATCACGAGGGGGAAATTTGGTGCTGCTGCTGCTGCTGAGGAGGACTTCAATTAAGAGCAGGTGAGGCGCTCTCCCTCCTGATGAACGGGACAAATGAAAAAAGCCCATTTTTTTGGCAGCTAACTGGTCTTGGGTTGGTTTTTTTCTCTTCTTTAGTCCACCTTACCCTCTCACCATTCGTTTTTTATCAAGGCCGGAAGAAATTGGGTTGTTAGCCTAGTTGAGCCACACAATACCGTCTGGTAGTGGAGGAAGGAGACTCACAAAAGCATCACACACAAAAAAAAATGTAGAACTGTCCTGAAGCTATAGGGCGCTATGCCGCACTGCATGCGGGGACAGTACAGTGCACACCGCACTTCAAGCAATACTGAAAATATTGTACGTTGCACTAACGCTGTTATGACATATCTTAGTTACACATGGCTTTTATTTCTAATTGACTTATTATCAAGGGGCGTCTCTAACAATGGCTAGCGGTAGTGGCTTTTCAAAGCCGGGGATTTGTTTGTAAACATTGGTCTTGGCAACTTTGGTTGACTAATCGAGTATTAATGCATGAAAGGATGACCAAAGTTTGACTCGCGTGCCATAGATGGTGCTCTAGACAGTTTTACCCTCATAACGAAAAATGGAGGGTCTGAAATGTGTTTCGTACGTGCATATGCATTTTACAAAGGGTGGACTATGTGAAATGAAAACATAATCAAAACACATTTATTTCATCAATGTAGTTTTGGAAAATATCGTCAAGATAGTAAAAGAAACACATAAGTTTGACTTGTTCAACAGAAATTGCATAGGATTTCAAGCACACTTATAATAATGTAATATATTTTGTAAATTTCAACTTCCATTCTGAGATAAGTTCTCATTGTCAAATAGTAGGCTTATCGTTAGTAAAGTTCCGTTCTTTTGAAACTTAATATGTTTACACGAGTAAATGGACCAAGCATATATATGTCTCATGTGTTTAAATGTTAATTAAAGATATTGCGCCATTGGATATGTCTCAGGTTTTGTTTCCAAAAACGTTATTGATGAAAACTCTCTCGTGCATTTGTTTGTTTTTAAATATCAAATTTTTCTTTGTGCCTGGCATGACCAAAATTGCAACGCAGTATTGCTCCATTTCACCTTTTGGCCTTTCTGTTTCGAATTTCATTTTCTGGACATATAAAAATAGACATTTTTCTTAAACAAAGTGCATCGATAAGGAAACCAATGCATTTCCTAAAGCTTTAATTGCTTCTCAACAGACTACAATAGCCCAGTTAGATTTTATTTGTAAAACGTGTGTGGCAAACCAGACAATAAAAGTACAAAAAATCACGTTGAGAGGTTTTCGTGACATAATGTTCATTCTGCAATCTGTACTCTTCGAGACACCAAGTAATAGCGACAGGCTTCATGTTTAGATGATGAAATTCCACTCACTACTTCTTTATCGCTTAAGGTGGTAGAAAAAGATCACTTCAAATTGTCCAAAGTTGTTGCAAATGAAGGTATTTTCGTTCTGACAGTGATATAATACTAAAAGACATTATTTTCTGCATTCATTGTGGTTGCATTCCAGGATTTTCTTAAAAGGTATACTCTCTATGTTAATAACCCTGAATTGTGCTTGTTGTTGGCCTAAACATTGTCGAGTGGACCAGTCAGGGGCAATGTCGTGGACTCTACTGCAACACGAACGGGTTTCAGCGTTGTTATTAGCCCCACTTTTTTCCATCAATGGATAATACAGGGTTTACAATGTCAATTGACCGTGCAACAGTGCACGGGCAGTGAAAGAACCCTTTTTTTTGGTCCCTCGTCCAATTCACTTATCAATATATTGCCAAACAAATCGGCTTTGACACAAAAGGCGGGCACACTCAGTCATTTAATCGGCGTGTTGCCCATTTTCAAAGTGAATTTAATGAAGTGGGTTGCGCGTGTGGAGCTGGTCTTAACGGGTTAAGCCACCCCGGGACACCTGGGTGGACAACGCGGGCGAGGGGCGGCCACGACATATGCCCCTCGCATAGGAAACGCCACAGGGGCTATTGAGGACACCATTGAAAGAGTGACCGGCAGTGGCCAACATACAAACAACCAAGCAGGTGGCCGAGGCGAACCGGGCCAATGCAATGGAAACGGGGTCTCACTGGACACGACAGGTATTCTATCATTAATATCTGCGTTGACACCATTGCTTTCTCTGAATTGCAAAGTGTTTTTTTTTTTCTTTCCTTTTTGTTCGATGATAATCGTTCTGATGAAAGGGTGTGATTTGCTTTGCATTGAATTGTGTGGTTGAGCCTTTGAGACGAATGGCCACTACTGGAGCTTGATACTGCCTTAGCTACTACACTGTGCCAAAAAAGCATTGGTTCCATACATGTTTCCTTTGATTTTAAGGCTCCACCATGACTTTCGCCCCAGCACGAATTTGGGTGCCGTAATCGTGTGAATGCCAACCACCAACCAGCCTAATGTAGCATGGATCGAGTGGGGCCATGGCATCACAAAAAAAGCTCGCTTAGCAGGAGTTGCTCGTGCAGTTTTCATAAATCGATTGTCGATAATAGACAATAAAGAGTGCATTTGCGAGATAAGTGATTTGTGGAGAAATGCATGTCAGAAATGGTGGCACGCGTGTTCCTCTGCATTACGTTGCAACTTCTGATGCACCATCGGCCATTCTGGCTTTGTGCGATAGGATGAGGAAGAGGTGGAGCCGCCATGCGAATGCCCATATCGTTCCCCGAACATGAATTAAAAACGGCTTAATTAATTCGTAAACCGCGGAGAAACACATGGAGCGCATCTCACCATCAATCATGGTGGCGACATGTGGTGATGCGGCATCCAGCAATTTATCACCAATCCAGAAGCGACGTCATTG
This sequence comes from Ophyiulus pilosus, assembly GCA_033995625.1. Lineage (NCBI taxonomy): Eukaryota > Metazoa > Arthropoda > Diplopoda > Julida > Julidae > Ophyiulus > Ophyiulus pilosus. The sequence continues at coordinate 24,626 of JAUJYV010000375.1, forward strand.
GGATCCGGTGACTCATAATTTAAGAGTTGCAAGCCTACGATGGCCTACCTTTAATCGGCGATATGTGTTGCGTGACCGTGACAGAAATCTCATCGCGCTCTTTAGCTAGCTAAATTGTGCCATGGACTCACCACCGTCGCTGGTGTAACAGTGCACACGCCCAAGAATGGTCGATGTCCTCATTCATGGACAAGAGGGATACGTTATTCGGAGAAACTGAAAACGATAACGAATATGCATCCTTGTTCGTGATAGCTTCATTAAGATAGCCGCTGTCAAAAATGATCGCTGCGGTCATGAATCTGAAGCTTCATGTTCTTGGAACATCGTGAAAGGAGAGTGCTTATTGTGAGCTGCTCAATTTCCCATTGTCTCATTCTTTTAAAGTTAAGATTGTCAAAAATAACTAGTTTTAATGTCCATGAAGAACGAGTTGAATTAGGGAGTATTATTGACAGATTACCTCAAAAAGACAACTCCACTTTGTCAGAAATCATCGAGTGAAATTTGTTGATGCTTTTTTAATGGACAATCTTGAATCAAAGTGAAATTCGGTTATGTGTTACTTGATATCAGGAAATGTTGTGTGTTGGAGCTGCATTGTTTGGAATGCTTAGTAAGACCTGTAAACTGGTTCAGTAGGTCACTGCCAAGAAAGGTCAGCATCCAACTCATTTTTCAAATGGTTTGTTATGTAATGTTTTTCCTCCTAAATTCCGCAGCGTTAAATTAAGCGGTCAATTTATGCTGACCACAGTGTTCTCAAGCCACTAGTTAACTGAAAGATTTTACAACCTTTTTATAATTGTGTTATTTTTTTTCCTACTGTGATGTTCAATAAGCCAGAGGGGGTAATTGAACCTTCAGTGCAATTGAAAGGGAATAAAACCTCAGCTATAGTGCCAAATCTACTTCGTGACATTTAACCCAAGGGTTTAATTCCATTCATAATGATGAGAAAATTTCGTAGATTCCCTTCATTCCCCTCATCCCTCATCCCCTTTCCATACTCCTGTCGATCCCCCTCACGCTCTTTATGCAATATTTAATATTTGTAGTTAGGGTCAGTGATGGCGTGGTAATGGTATTGCCTGATCTGTTTGTCCCTTTTGCGGTCATCGAGGGGTCAGTTTGAGCAGGTGTCGATGTTACTGACCCAGTGGCGAAACGCTATTCACTGAGCTGCCCCTTACGCAAGTTCATTGACCTGGGCAGTGTGATGCCAATAGTGACCACTTCACGTATTGACATTGGAATGTTTTTCTTCGGAAATATGGGGCACAAATTAGACCAGATTTTTTTATAAATGTTTTAATGAAATTGTATAAAATATATTGTTCTACCATTGGCTGTTATTTATATCGTATACATTTAAGGGGATAACTTCCGTGTTAATAAATTAAATACGTTTATATGCGTGTTATCTACAGCCTAACATTCTTATCAACCACTTTGTAGGCGCTTTTTTAAACTAAATTTGTCCTTTGAAAAAAAAAAAAAAAAAAAAAAAAAATGCTATTGTATTTTACTACTGGATGTTTTTTCGATGAGTTTTTTTTTTCTTATCCGTAGAGGATAAAGCAAAAATACCAGTAAATAAAACTCCCCAATTCATAATCAAAGATGACATTGACGAATAACGTTTTAAATTGTGCATAGCTATCATATTCAAATTTATGCCAGAAATGATTAATATCTGCCTACGATAAAACCATTTAACCACGAACATTTCATTGAAACATAGATGATATTATTTATCCCGAACTCGTATATGCAGTAATTTTACGAGCCTGTAATGTCGCATACAAAAAGTAAGTTCAGCTCGTAAATAAATAAAAATGTTGCAAATCAATAAAATTCAGCTTCTGTTATGAGAAAATGTGACTTCTCCCTTAATGCCTCTTTGGCAGTAAGACATGTTAAGACATATGCATATTCTGGTTGGGTGGTATAAACTCATGATCAAACATACTGGGCATGTTCATGCAATTAAATTGTCATTCATTATTACACATATGGAATTGAGACGCGGTTATACCATGATGATGTTTGGGTAAATCACATACTTTGTGTCACGAATACAAGATTATTAATAGCACATGATCACATCATGGAGACGTCCAAGAGAAGTTTATTATAACTATGCACGTGAAGGCTGGTTGATTTAAATGAGCATAAAATGCTATAAAAATGCAAAAATGGAAAACATTGCCATTCTTAATAATATGTTTTAATACCTGTATATAATAAGGATATACATTGACATTTCAAACCATACAATTTTTGTTGTGGCAATTCATTCAATGTTTCTCAAATTTGCGTCCGAAAATGTGGAAATTACTAATACAGTAATATTCAGGATACTTTTATTGCTGTAAATTTGTTTTGTTGGAAACTAATGTTTGCAAATACTACCAATGTAATCACTCAAGTTGCTTATAGAAAGGAATACGAGTGTATAAGTGTTTCAAACACACTATATTGTAGAGCGCAATGTTTGTCATAATTTAAGAATTTTAAAAGGTTTTTCTGAATGCCATGTCCCAGCCCTCCTTCCATTCACTGTGAACCATTTCGTGTATAATCAACCAAAATGGACAAGTAAGCATACTCGTATATTATGAGTAAGCCTACAGGACCAACGTACATACAGTTAAGTGCCTTTAAAAAGTCCACCTTTTTTTTGCTCCTCATGGACATTCCTTTTCCTAATGAGCAATGTATTTGAAGTATATCGTGTAGTTCTTCACTCGATAACTCGTTGAACTTTAACCTTTGAGGAGAACTTTTCTGCATTCTTCAGATTCTGAAAATTGTTTTTCCCCTGAGTAAAATTTGAAAAAAAATGAGGGTGTAGAAGAGGATGGCTTGACTTACAGTGCTATAGGCCACATAACCAACAAAAGTGTTTTGGGGGTTGATAAGGATGTTGTCATGAATGATGTTCAAAATGAATTGTTTTTGATTAATAACTTTCTGAGAAAACGGAAATAATTTGTCACGTTTTAGGGGCGATAAGCACTGTGGCATTTTCAGTTTACATGCTTTTTTTGGGGTTTTTTTTTCATGTGTAAAATGGGAGTATGTGATATCCAACATAAGTTACTGAACCACTATTTCTCAAATAAGTTCATTTGAGTAAGTTATTGGGGGTGGAAAGCGTTCTATGTCGTGGCGCCACCTAACCACAACATAAGACAACACGTGAATGATGTTTTGTAGTTAAACATATCACAATTTTTGTATTTTTAAAAAAAACTAAAGGCATATTACCAACCGTGGAAACATTCACGTATTTTTAAAAAAAAATATGTAAACTGTACAAGAATATAATTTTTTCCACACTTAGAAATACTGGACACTGGACACGCGGATAATGTTACCATTCTCACGGTCTGTACTGATCCATCTTTTTGTGAAAGGCGCAAGTCCGGTTTTTAAACGTCCAATAACTCGTCGCATATACTCGTTTTTCCACAATGAATTTCAAAAAATACCCATGCGATGTATGCTCTTTAATTGAAGTGACATGTTCTGGTTTATATACGCATGCATGGATATCATGTTGAAGTTGTACCCTGATCCCTACATGTGAAATGTAGGTCAAAGGCAAGGAACTAAATCGAATCAATGCATTTGTAAATACTCAAAATCCCTCGGTTTGTAAGAAAATTAATTTGTAGAAATTGTTATAGTGAATTGAACATATTTTCGATTTTTGGTCAGTGGGTTTGTAGCGTTTTCTTTGACACGCATTCGGTAATATCCAGGTATCCAGTGCGTGGTTTTTCAAATGTCAACTTGACCACTGTCCCCTCATGCGTGCCCCAGTTTTTTCCCCCCTACCCTGCATTTTCCCTCCGTTTTTTATACAACTTTACGCATACAAATGCCATTTTCCCCAGCCCTGTTTTTTATCTACCCCCTCCCACTTTATGGTATAAAACGTATTAATATTCACGAAGAATCATAAAAGTGTAGAAAGGTTTCGAACATTTTTTTGTGTTGGAATCCTAGTTTCCCCTTGCTGGTCAAGATCAGTCCTGGTCAAGCCGGACAAAGGCAAATTCACCGCATGAAATAAGGTGTTACAGACCGGAACGAATGAAGAACTTAGGTGGAGCGACATTACAACAACTGTAGATCATTTATTACTTTTTTGCAGTTACAATAGACTCACTAACTGGTTTATAACATTGAAACTTAAGTTGATACTCGAGTAAAGTCTATCAAAGCAAAGTACCTGCAAAAGTGAGATAGTTTTTTTTTTTCAAATTGCACAGTATTCTTCATAGATGGCGCTTGGCTCTTTTAGGGAATAGCACAATTAAACTATCGCAGTATATAATCAATAATGGTATTTTTAACTATTTTCAACAATTTTTTTTTTTCTGCTAAATTTTCCAAGTAATGCTGTCCATGGTGAGCGCATCGAATATAGCGTTGCTCATAGTGTGTTTTCTGTAAATAATTCTGATGTAGGCGGACAGTTCCTGGAATATTAACTGCAAATGAGAAAAAAAATCTGTTGTACGGGACGCCATCAAAATAGATATTCATTTATGCATCACTAGCTGGCGCCCAGGACTCGGTTGGTTTTCTGGAGAAATTAATATTTAAATGGCGCCATGGAGCGTGATTCATACCAGGAGCGCCCACCCTGTATCTTAATGCCCTGGACTTGCGCAATATACAGAATGTACTGAATGCTCGTGACAGCGTGTATCAAATGAATATTAATGGATTGAATTAAACGGAGATGGTGTACTTAGTAGCCAAGTAGCTCACTTGAACGGGTTCCTTGACTATTTCATAAAGAGCATTTTGTGTCATCCGATCATTGTCTATCCCAGATAAAGGGTTAAAAGGGGGTAGAGAATCCGTGAGGCATGGCCACGAATCCCGGGAAGTAGATAAGATTTCACAGTTGGCTGGCTTCCGCTTGCCTGTCCGTACAAAACCAGTTGTGTTCACCGACAGTCGAGCCATTATTTATAACAAATATGGATCGACTTGTGGCAAAGTCAAGATGTAAGCGTAAGAGGCACTCTTGCATGACGTTATCCATTCCTTCTTCACCAGGCATTGCAGGCACACGTGCATTCGGTATAGTTGGGTTATGTGCCATGACATGGTATTTTTAATCATCAATATAAGACGTTTCTAGCCATATGTGTGTCTTAATATACAGACTCAAGAAGGTAATGGATCCCTGAAAGCCATGGTGTTTTGGAGGAAACTTCAGAACTATCCCAAATCAAAACAGGACTTTTTCAGTTTTTGAAAAAAAGTTGCAAACATTTTTCCTAAAACAATTCTGGGAAAAAATGTGGGCTAACGGCCGATTAAGATAAACTCGTCGGGAGAGGGTCGTTGTCATCCCTTTCTTCCTAAAAATGCCGGTTGTTATCGGGAAAAGATTACGTTGTGCACGTGTTCTTGTACAAAACATGTGGCTTTAATGGCAAAAAAAATCATATTTAAAAAAAAGGGAAAATTGGGCAGCTGACGGCATTTCTTCATTTTTAAACACCTAAAATATGAGACCGTAGTTATTTGATGCCATAGCAAGACAGTAAGCGGAAGGTCTTTAACCCATTTCCTCAACAGCTAAATATACGAGTAATTTTATTTTTTAACGAACAAAAAACCGCCAAACTTACTATAGGGATAACCCAGAATCCTCATTCCATCGCCACATATAGTCCCATGATGTCAGAAAATACCAAGGTTTTTTTAATCCCTAAAAAATACTGTATAGAGATATGCAGACGACGAAATTCGGCCACAGACAGAAGGACTGATTGGATTGTTGGCCTAATGCCTCACATGCAAATATGGTAACTGTACTTTCAAAAATAGCCTATATAGGCATTGATATTGGGGATAAAAAAATACCCATTATGAAGTCAGCCTATAGGAATTTACTAGTTTTGCCGTAATTCCATTTAAGGATTAGCAGACTTGGCAGAATGGGGTTTGCTCGAATTAATAATGAATGCCATCACTTTTACTTAGTGGATTCTAATTATAGAGCGTCGTGATATAGTTAGTATTGAAGCATCATAGCTTCCAACTACATTACGGAAACACTGTTGTTTTGTTAATGGGACGTACTAAATACAAACATAATATGTTTTACATTTAAAATTTGACGCTTAGATATTTGACAAGTTTCTTGATATAAAATAAACGTGGAAAAATGTTCAGTGTTGTTACAACCTTAGTTACAGACAAAGAATAAGAACTGACAACCACTGTAATGCTGGCAAGTTTTTTTCAATGAAACATTTCTTAGAAATTTTAATATGAAATGTAGTAGGATCTTTAATAGAAATTTTAAAAAAATTGTTCAGATGCTGTTCGAATTACAGACTTAAAAATGGTATACTGGAATTAGTCCAATTTTAGACTTTTACAAAGATCCAAAACATGTCATTACAGAATAAAACAATGTATCAGTTTTTGATTGATTGAAGCCATACTTTGATACGAACCCTGTCTTGCTATTCAATATTTCGCAATTAAGTTAAGAGGATTGTTAAACGACTTATGATATGGCAAAACATTCATGACGTCATGGGCGCCACTTGTGCCCACCACACTACTGGTTGCTTACCGTTAGGTGCATAAATTTATGACCAAGTTATGTCAGTTTCTTTGGACTAACTACATTGCTATTAATCAGTCCAGCTAAGTACATGGTTTTTGTCAGACTTTTATCAGGGGTTTTGTAGACTATGCCTGTTGACGAAGTTCAAACGTGGTGGAGCCAAGCATAAGTAGGACTCCTTTACCCGATTGCTTATGCTCTTCAGCCACAGCTAGACAACGTTTGACGCTTAAAGCCGAAATGTCACGGTCATTGTCTTAACTGGTTTAAATGCACTCCAACTAATCAAAGGTCAGACTAAATTGCAAAACTGTTTATCATATGAGACTATGGATGAGGAATAAAATATTGTATCGAGCATAATGAGTGGCAGCAAACAGACATTTACAAGACAGATTAGGTCCATGTAAAGGAGCATATTAGCCAGCATCACTAAAAAAAAAACTTTTCAAAATTAATAGTGTTGATTAAAACGGCGTTGAATCGAGAAAAAATGATACTATGTATACAATTACAGACGCATCGGTGCATAAGGGGTTAACAGCATTAATAGAAGATGCAGTCAGAATAAACCAGATGGTAAATCCGAATGAGTGGCTAGACTGGTGCTTCATCTGTCATTGAATATTTACAGAGAAAAAAGATGGCGTATCCATACCATATTGGAAACATATTGGTACATGGATTTGCCATTTTGAAATATGTTATACCCTATTAGTGATTTATGTTTTTTTTTGTCGTACAAGCAGACAGCCATATTAATGCTCCCTTTTCAAGATAATAGAGAGTTTGAGCCAGCCAACGTTAACGATAACGATATCGTTTCATTAACGTTGGTTGGCTCAAACTCTCTATTTGCATATTGCTATCTTTAGCTCTAATTTAAACTTTTGAGAGTTCAAGTATGAAATTTAAGTATCGAAATAAATTAACTCTTCATACAGTGACAAGTCTGGACCGTATTTTTAATTTTTATGTCCAGTCAAATGTTATTACGTATCGCCACAACTTGAAAATCGTTCTAACATGCCTTTCAAAACCTAATCGTTAACGTATATCACATTTCTACCATTTGATAAGCATTATACTTGTAAATGCTTCATCCTTGAATTATTTAATATATTGTATGGTATTAGATATAATGTTGCAAGAGTGCTTAGTGTTTAACTTTCGAATAAGTCAAAATAATAAGTCGATTATTTTATGTTAACAAATTGTTGATTACGGATAAGGGACCATTATAACGATAAAACTAGTTTCTTGGTATACATACAAAATATATACTGTAGCTTAGATTATGAAAAATGTAGTCAACACATTTTTTATCCTGCCAAAAGTCGGAGTTCTTAATCACCACATTTATTAAAGTTTAATTGTTTAGGATGCTCTTTTTATTGTTAAAAAATAATAGTTATCTCTCTTGCCTTCGTTAAATTGCATCTCTCTAACTAGAAAAATATTTTTTGTAGCTTGCCTGTTCATAATAAAGGAAATGAAATGCAATAATATTCATGAGAAATCATGAGACAAGAATAATGTCGTGCTGCTTAACTGATTTAATTGCCCCCTTATGGTTTATTAACTGCCATTAAAACGGAGAGTTAAAATGAAAGTGCGTCAAGGGTGAATTTCGATTTATAACAATGAGAATGAGATGGGTTTTTTTAAACTCAAAAAATGTAATTAACATTGATTCAAATATTATTTAAAAAATCATAACCGAGTTATAAACCAAAAATTCATAGAAAAAAATGACCTCTTAATCCCATTATTAATGCCCTATATACAATTTCATGAAAATAATTTTTCATAGAAAAAAGGCTTTATTAATTTTTTTGCTTTAAATTTCATGAAACAATATGTAGAATGATGTTTTGATTGCAGCAATTACCGATTAGTAGTTGAAATAAGTTCGACCTATTAAATACTGTATATAGACAATACATGTATCTCTTTATTTATGCTTGGTACAATTCCTAATTGCTTGGCTACAGAGGGGTGCACGTATCACCTATTTATGTAATCGGCAATTAAAAATGTCCCTTTTAATAAAGCCTCGTTTAAATCGTGTATTTCACAAAGTGGAGAAAGGGACAACTCAGCTCTGAGTGTATTTCCTAACTGGTTGACCAACTTTACATAAACTGGCTCTCAGCTGTTTTTATTTCCTTTTTGGTATTCAGTTTTTGTCTCAGCTTTCATTCAGTTCAATGCCTCTTCATTAAAAGCAGTTTTCCAAACAGGAGAACAGCTCAGGGAAAATCCCTTTTGTCTGCCCTGATAGACAGTGGGATTACCTCATTTCGCTCACGATACTCGTAAACACACGGTTAAAATTAAATCAAAATAATAGGTATAAGGGGGGAAAATAACACGAACATTTACACAAGTATATCATTAAAAGCTGTATACGAATGTGGGCTATTAAATCGATATTAAACCACATTCATGGTGCAGTGATTATAGGGAAATCTCTTTTTTCCGCTTTATTATATTTTTATTTTTTCCACATTTGATTTTCGTTGCCTAATGTTCTCAATACTCAAGCTCAGCTCAAGAATACGGTTGTAGTTTTAAAACTAAGAAAATAAAGGGAACGTTAGACACCGTATCGATTGATGTAGTTTTAATAAATGTGTGATCCATTATGAAAACCCTTATAGAAACACTTGCTGTACATGTACACATATGTAAATGTAGGGTATATTACAATCGTGTTGACCCAGTATGGTAATCTTGTCAATTTCGTGGTTAGGTAATCATTAATGGTTTGTTTATTTTGCTTATTTGGCAAAACTTGTCAGTTTAGTGGATTAAGAGCACACATGTTTAAAGTGAACCAAAAACTTTGCCGTAAAAGTAACAACAACTGAAACATAAACATATACAGCTATAATGCATTTCTTGAGTAAAAAAGACGTATTAAGGAAGTTCTGAATTTCTATTGCAGACGTTCTGAGATAGAATAATAGGATACTTCACCTCTTTCATCAATGTAAAAAATAGTAGTGTATGTTTCTAAGCCAAGTCTTAGTGTTTCTAGACTGCAATGCCATCCTACTAAATGGCAAGACAAAACCACAACAAAAACTGTAGTTTTATTTTTAAAACATATCGCTATCACGCAAAGGAATTTAAGAATACTTCGCTGTTTTCTACTTTAAAAAGCCTGTTAAACAAGTACATTTTTCTTAATGTTACCTATCCTTCCTGTGAAATTTGCAGACAATAAATTGGTAACATGCTTATTATGACAAGTCTCTAAATTGCTATCGTGTCAAACAGATACAGATTTGTAAGTGCATAAACTCGTGATTAATATTCATAATATCCATGACCCAAATAATACGAGTTAACGGAACCCTAGTTTTTAAATAAATCCTGCAATTTACGCGTTAGGAAAAAACAAAAAAACGAATTTAAGGCATTTGATATTCGGCTTCCAAAATGGCGGCGAGTAACGAAAGAAAGAAAGTAAGAATTATATACATTTGCACCGCTGTAGGTAAGCCACTTTCCCACGAATTTCGCGTTGAACAAAATCTGGATTTTTTATCGAAAGTTTATTATTTAAATTCATGACATTCGTGACCTACATTGCCATAAATGAGCAAAGAACAAAAAAAGCGTCGATGGCGCCACTACTGCCAAATTCCCGTCATGCAGCTAGTTAGCTGTAATCATTACAGTTACAAATACATTCTACTGTGAATCTGTTATGGTGTGACCATACTGTTTTCGCAGTTCAAGTTTTCTAAACTCGTACTGTTCTAAATGTATTCTATTTTCAGTTCCACTCTTAAGTGGTTTGAGCAACTTGGAACAAAATCTTAGTTGAAGAATGTTTGTGGTTAGGAAAGGGTTGGGTTTGTATGTTAATAGAGTATTCTACCATGATGGTATTTGGATCCTAAGTTCACAGTTGGTTAATGTTGGTTTGTATAAGGGGGTGGAATTCTGTGTACTGCCTTGTATATTGAACCACTGAACCACGTTCATCAAAGATAGAAGGATAAGTACAAGAATGTGAAATTGTCTCTAAAAACAAACAAAAAAACAGGTAGAGTTTGTAAATGACATATGTACACTATGGTGTTCAAAAATTCTGGTTTTCACATTGTTTGAAGATGGCCGAGAACACCATATCTTATTGCATTACCAACGTTTTAGAAACAGAAAAGCCGTCTGTTTTTAGCTTACCTGGTTCTGCGAAGGTGATGATTTCAGACGTTCTCGCGTAATAATCGTCCCCCGTATCGACTTTGGGTCGATTTCCCTGAATCCTCGGATTCAGCAAATCCATGCCTTCGTCGGCCCTCCACAGGGTGTCGAGCACGATCTCCCTGGGGATGCTTTTGGTGATGTTGGGCTTATGCTTCAGGCCTAGTTTGCTGAGGATCTGCAGCTTGATAGCTTCAATACGCAGGTTATCCGCAGCTTGTCTCTGCTGTTCGTCCGCCGGTTTCATGCAATTCGGACACTTGGGTCTCTGGTTGAACTCCCCGCCGCTCCTGGCGCCACCTTTGCCGTTCCTCGCGGATTTCCGATTGTCCGAAGCCGCGGTGGAGGCCGCGAACACGTGGGCCAGGATCAGGACGACCATCGCCGTCGTCAGAAACCGTAGGGACGGCGTTCCGCAATGCTTTTTCGCGTTCTGCAGGCTCGTTTTGGCACACGTTCTCCAGCACAACCGCCTCCAGTGCTGCATTCTTGACCAGTCCTGCCAGTCTTGCCAATGAGTTCTACGCGTGGAAGGTCGGGGTTTCGTGCACGTTTCCGCTCTCTGTCCGTCTAGGGTCTCCTGACCCCGTGACTCCGATGCCGGTAGGCGACTTTCGCACGACTGACCCCGTGACCCAGGTCCTGAACCCGCCGCCGACGCTGCGGGGGAATCCGAGGAGGAGCTGGCACTGAGTGGCCAGCAGTCGCTTCCCGGCATGCTGGACGGCTGCTTGGGTTCAGGAATGGGGACTAGACCGGACACTGTCCGCCTCTGGATGGAAAACGAATGCATACAGGGATGCAAATCGGCATGGCTTTCGGTCATCGCACTGTCAGATTCGTGGCACTGGACACTGGAGCGAGACAGAAGCTTGACCCTTCAGCTTTTTTGGTGGCTGCATGCCAGTAGAACTAACGTGAAAAGGTTTTGCGAGTGTTTTCCAAAACTTATCATGATGTGGCACAACGTTCAACATAAACGAATTTCCATAGGTTTTCCGTCCAAAGATATTTTTAAAAAATATTGATTTAAAAAAAAATATGCACACAGTGATTATGCGGAAGGTTAAATGTAGTTGGTGCAACCGGCATGAAACAAAAACTAACTCAATTTACTGCTTGTTCTGCGGTTTTTCGTAGACGAGAAACAATGGTTTTAAGCAAAAACACCGGTAAAAAATTGTTCCTGGTTATCTTAGCCAAAAGAACAAAAAAAGTCGATGTCAGCACGGATTCTCACGACTCCGGAACGGCTTGCGAGATCAAGATGTCATCAGTCATCCCGAGGTAAAGAATATCCCAGCGTATTTAGTCCGAGAGCAAAAGTTTCGGAAAGTCGCGCCCACTAAGAGCTCACTAAGTGGTCAAGCCTGAGCGATCGGGAGCGCTTGTAGCATGCGTGCGCTCCGCACTACTCCGTCGTTCAAAGTGTGTTAGTGGTGCTTGCCTCTTCCGTGCAGCACTGAGCCTCTGTCAGCAGCAGCGAACACTTGAACTCGCATCGGTGCTGGCCCACACTATGGTAAAGTAGTCTCAACTGCACCAGTACACCACTCCCGTCTGTTATATAACGTTATGTCTACGAGGGGGACTTTCCCTCTCTCGCTCTTCAACTCTGTCCCTTTCCCTCTCTGGCCATACCATTTTCGGTTGGTGTGGGGCGCCTCTGGTGGCGCCATCCTCAAACTGCTGATGATTGGACGCTTTTTCCCCCCTCGTCATCTTACATGCGGAAACGAGCGGCAATACATATCTCGGGCCATCACTTTTCTATTAATTTTTTGTTGCTTGCTTGACCCTCCTCCTCCTCCTCCTTCTCCTCCTTGTGATGACTCTATACAATGCATAGGGACTCCGGTGGTGACCCACATTTTTCGGTTGTGCTAAAATGTTAAAAGCGAAAGTTGTGTTTTGAGGGATGTTTTGGTACGTTGTCAGACTCGAGAGGAGTGTTAATTACCTAACAGTTGTGGAACTAAATAGTCGGATTTTGGCACACCCCGGTGAGGGGTAGCTCCGCAATAATCGATGAAAGAATTTTTCAGACGGTGTTTGGCAGTTTTTTTCTTGTATGATGTTGTTCCACTGAGGATTTCAGGATTTTCCAGTAAGACAGTATTGACCATGAATTGATCAATCATGAAAAATAACCTGGTATAAAAAAATGGAAACACTGTCCTGCTTAAATCCTTCTAATAGCTGTTGTTGTAGAACATAACATACATTTTAGAAATAACTATATTGGATTGTCATATATATTCTTATATTAAGCTCAACATGGAAATTTGTAGAATATAATTTTTTTTTACCACAATCCAGTACTTTTCTATCTTAAGTCTACATCGTTTCTCTGAAAAAATAAATATTGAACGTTAGTATATAATTTATGAAAAAGCGGCATAATTCGGGTGTAAAAATTCTGTGTAAAATGTTTTATACGAGTTATTTGCGCACTAAATTCACGGTTCACAAGGTTGTAATAGTAATGTTTAGACTGCGTATGATAATAAATTATCTCCAAATTTATTTCATCTTCACGAATGCGGGATATCGTGCGCATATTTGATACATATCAATTATAATGAGCAATAATTAGTTAACGATAATCCATTTTGTATAAATATAATACGCTCGTCTGCCGAGTTTTTCATTTCCAGACAGATTTTGCCGCCTTAATTTAAAAGCCAAAAAAAATGACCAAGAAATAAGATAAAATTTGTGAAAATAAAAAGTTATGAACATGTATAATAAACTGTTCTAAGTCTATATATGGTCGTTTTGATAAACAAGTTTAGACTTTGGCGTATAGTTTAATGGCAAAGTTTCACTAATGAGCAAAATACGTGAATATGTTGTGAAAATTATGCTAAGCGGGACCTAGATATTAATCAAGAATGAAAAATTGGTCGGAAAAACATAAATATAAGCAGGTTTTTATTCCACAACACCAGGTTTGTTAACTGGATTTTCCTTAGAAAAATAAGTGATTAATGTAGAAAACAAGGGGCATTGTAGTTCTATAGGTCAGTATGTTAAGTTGGAATTTCAGGAAGTAAGGTATCTTCCGTTTCCAACGTTTGGAACTTGTGCTGAACTGTACGAAAGCATTTTCGGAAATACCACAATACCGGTTGTAAAACCGGAAGCTTTTACCCAGCAAGGATGGCAATGTTCATCATTGCAGATTTAAGAAGTTTTACCTCCTTACATATACCGTTGATGGTCATTTTCCACTGCTATATTTGCACTGAATCACTGAAATCATTTATTCAAGCTATTTTAATTTCTGAATGAATGAAAAAGTAGTTCATCATGCCATTTACAGTTGTGTACAGAATTCAACGAGCTCTTATTAAATTTAAGTGACAACATTTTTAAATTAGCCATATGAAAGCCAGTTTTAATCTTTGAATAACGTTAACTTTGACCTGTGCCATCGGCCATTAGTCTTTGTCTGTATTGATTAGGTTTATGTCCCGTCCTCTCTTGTCAATTACATTGATTGATTTTCGAAACTTTTTTTAGGAAGCCCAGACTTTTTTGGACCTTTTTCCTCGTTATATCCCTTCATGAAAAATGTTGACAAAAAAACCTTCTTTCGCAGACTGTTTATGAGCGACCATTTTTCTTCATTGTTATCATTTTTGCATTCTTTTGGACAGTTTCTGGGAAGTGCACCTCGCATCCCTTTAATTATTTTCGGAAATTTCCTAAGGCCTAAATGCAATCTTGTAGACGCATCTCAATACGAAGCAGGCCTTCTTTCGTGCAAGCATGGCTTTTTCTATGGCATGGGCAGACGACTCTAAGCCGTATCATTAGTTGCTAAATTTCCATAAGATTTCCCAGAAGCTCGACTCAAGCAGTTTGACAAATGAAAAAGATTTCACTGACACGCGTAAATATAGATAAAGGCCGAGATAATTTAATGTAATTTCGAGCTTAACCCCTTGTTTTTTTAACTGATGCACATTGTATATGTCCTTTGACCACCACCTGTTTTTAGCCAGACATATTATGTAATTTTGGATGGTTGCGTTTCGGGTAGTAGACAACAAACATCTTAAATGAGGCAATTAAGGCCCCATCAAAGCTATTTTCATCTGGTCAGTTTGTTTTGAACCAAAAAATTATAAGAAAAAACTAAAAGAGGAAAGTAGCAATGAGGATAACAGTGTAACAATCATCAAAGTCATTTCTAAATTGCTGTAAAGAACATAAACTTACATTAATTGAGGCTTGTCAAAATATTTACGTGCACATTTTTTTTTATCAATAAAGGTACATTTTTATAGGCAATTTATTTTTGTTCAGAGAAACATCAATTTTTTGTCTCTGAGATTAGGAGTCAAATCAGTGCCAGAGCTTGCATAGAGCTTACTTAGTGCAGATGCGCACTTTGATAAACAGATTTCGTGTTAATACTGATTGCTTACGCTGATAAGTAATTTCATTCACCCGATTTATTTTTGCATAAGTTATTGACTAGAAATTTCTATATAGTTTATTTGATGTTAGGCGTATATCATTGCTTTTATTTGGAAAACTAGACTATTTTTTTTTTCAAGAAAATGTAATAAATTAGGTTATTCAGTTATTTTTATGTATGATTACAGCATTTCGGATATAAACACATAAGATTGATGGTTGTAAGGAAATAATAATATATGCAATTGTATTATGTGTAAGTCTTACTAGAAAAATTCCCAGAATTTGTAATATTTCAATTAGTTTGTTCATCCATGCATTATCGTTTACACAGACATATTTTTGGGAAAAAATATTGGTGTGTTTTTGCCAAATACGTTTGTAGGGAAAGCAACTAAACTTATTTCCACTGCTGATTTGTTTCTGTAAGATTTTAATAATAGGATGATATAAGAATATTATCAAACAATGGATTATTCTACATGTAAAAGAAAGCACATGGCGATTAATGCCAATCGATGACGGTATCCTATAGCTGCTGGTAGTATACGTCTTCCCTCTTTTCATGCAATTCTGCTAAGTGCTCAATTTCGGAAGAAAAAAAAAGAAGTTACGAGACAGTAGAGAGATGGTCATTTATCAAGTAAGACATTTGTCCACTGTACATCTCTGTAACAAAATCCCTTCTATATCGTATTATAGATGTTTGAATTCAGTTCAAAGTCAGGTTCTTGTTTTTAGTTTTTATAACAAGATATTGTGTGTTGAGATTTCGAAAACCTGATATCTGCCAGTCCTGGGAGGGTTTTGCTATCCAAACGCCACCACCTGTAGGTCCGTTTTTTGTCGTTGGTCATTCTTTTTTAGTTAGACAATGGTGGGTTTATTAACTGTATGCCTCGTAATAAAAACGAGCTGAGAATAAATGCAACTTTTTTTTTCTAATTATCCTATTGGTGCCTATTATGCATGTACGTGCTATAACCCATTTTTATAGCTGAATTTCATGCATAAAAACTCGTTTTAATGGTGTTTTATCTAGTTTAATCGTGGAATTTATTGCATATCAAAAAAACAGGCGTATGCAATGGATAAGCAGTCGAGTAATGAAAAATGATCATTAAAGGGACATTGAAAAAGTTCACATAACCTAAAAACTAACACTAGTAAGTCATTAATGGACATTTCCCGATTAATCCACATTGAATCACGCTTTGATTAAAAATAAATACTAGTTCAATTTGTTTTTCTTTTAACAATTTAATGACTCGTTAAGTAGGTAATTCCAAAAAAAAAAAAAATAATAGCAATAATGTATTTTTCTCAAGAAAATATGTTTATTTGTCATTATAATAGTTTTGAAACAATGGCGTATTAACCGGCAATTTGGAAGCCAAAAATTGCTCGTTGCAGATAGAGATAGACTTAAACGGCTTTTGTCAATTTATCTAGTAATATTAGCAGGAGTATATTTTGTAATCATTTTATAAAAGTAGACACCACGTCTCCTGGAGCACAATCAGTGATTTCAAACGCATTGCATCACACAATGAGCTGCAGCAGGAAATTGGAGAATAACACTGACTGCGTGTTTTACCAATTTATCATAAACATTTGGAACAACCCAACGATAAAAGATGACATTTGGAACATTACTATCAAGAAACAAAGGCATTGCAGAATGAAATATGACCAACGGTTGCGTGAAGGACGTTTAAGAAATCGCTTTGGAAACGCAAAATAATGGAGACTGACTAACAATACACTGGGAACTTGGTGAATTGGAGAACCTTAACAGTGCAATTTCACCTAGAAATAGTGGCTTTTATCAAAACTTTTAATGTAATGTGAGGAAAAAATGTCAAGTTCAAGTGCTGCAGCTTCCATCCCTTCCAGAGATAAAAGGGCTTCCCCTCACAACAACGAGTACCTGGGAGAAATGGGTGATATGTAGCGCCATCTGTGTTTAAGACAAATGCCAAACCTAGGTGTAGGATACGGTTATTTCTTTCTTTCTTTGGCGCATGCGTGCTGAAAATAGCCTTATCATTGTTTTACGGACCACTGTGGCAAGTTCCTTGCAGAAAAAAAGGAGTAATATCACGAAGTTTTTACCCACAGAATTCAAGCAGTGACATTTCCAAGAAAGGCTTCATGTTTTCAGAATGTTTTTAATAACTTTAAGCCAGTGCAAAAAAAAAAAAAGTGAAGGCTAGCGGAAAAATCACGTACTTGGAGCAAAAAAGGCCGCAATAATTTCAGCTTTATACGCGACTCGGGCGTAACCCTTTCAGTCGAAAACCCGACTAATGTATTGATGAGGTTTACGAGAAATGCTCGGCTTGCAAGGAGCACCAATATTCACTAAATTGCTCATTTAAAAAAAATCCAATTTCAATTACGACTGAATTCCCTTGATTATTTGAAATGATTTAATACAGTTTTGCACGCAAATTATATCTCACTGCATGTTGTAATGGGCTTGCATCTAGACGTTCTTGTAAACGTTACGTACATCGGTCCTAAAGTCAATATTTGCAGTGCAAAAGTTGTATGGATTCCATATATAACTGTAAATTTTTACCTATTTGACTTTTTTAGAAACTATAGTTCAATTGCTTTTTATACATTTTGCAAGGTAAAAGTTCTGTAAATCTCAAGATGTCAATTTTTAATGGTTTTTTTAAAAATGTGTTGCCTGAATGGGGCTAATTATATATGTAACTGTTCCAAGTTGCCACAGAATCACTTTGTGGGAACAATTCCTACTTTTCACTAGTATATACGATCATTTTTTATATGTAAAACTCAATGGAGCTTAAAACAATGCTTTTAGATATTTGTGCGTTCCTGTTGTGTCTCCATGCCCAATCCAGGTCAAAACGGGTCAGTGCAGGTCCTACGTGTCCTCCTGACCAAGGCTGGACACCCTTGAGGGGGTCGTTGGAGATCCGCGTTGTACGGTTCATGGCCATCCAGAGTCCTCTCTTTCCTGTTGCATCCTCCGAGATAGACCGCTGTTAGACACTTGTGCTGCTCCAAGGCCGCCATTGTGTTGCTGTCACTTTTTTTTCTTCTTTTTTTGCTGGCAGGAGACCTCCGTGGGCACAACGAAACCCCAGAGGATCTCCCGCGCTTACCTCCCATTCTGCATAAATCTTCGCATTTTTATTCCTTCTGATAATGCAAAATCTGATCAAAAGCCAAGATCCGTCGTCGGTTACCAAGAAACTCAACAAAGAAACTTTGGGCATTGCCAAATCTGGCGCGAACTTATTAATCCTGTTCGTGGATCGAGATCTGTCTTAAGAAGGTCAGCTCTGCAAAGTTAAAATAGCCCAAAAAATACACCAGATTCCAATTGCTTTTCGTAAAAAAACCCTCAAAAAAACAATGACCACCAGGTTTGTTTTCCTCCTTTCTTTGCATTCTTAATTGAAAACATCGTAAAAGATGTCCATTTTGCATTCTTCGTGTCTTTATTTATGCTTTTCGAAACAGATGGGGAAATAGTTTTTTTTTGTTGGTGTTATCAGTGGACCAAGAACGGACAACACGTTTGTTGGTTGGAGAACGTTGTTCACACCTTCGTATTGTTTATATATTAAGGGCTGCTTTCTAAATTGCTATCATTGCAGGTATAAGGTTTATTACCCTCTTAAGTTATTCTCATTTACTCGTCGTAGTACAGGGTTCAGGGTAGAGATTACAGATTACGTTTTACCGTTTATGGTTTCGAAAAGCAAGTAAATGTAGAATTAATTCAACACAAAGGCCTTCTTAGGAGGGGGAGGGGGACATTTTCATAAAAAAAAATGGTGGGTTGTCGCACTCGTATAATTACAACGGATTGCATAACGGGGGAAAACCGCTATAGTGATGGGGAAATTTTAGTTTCCTGAAAAAAACTTTGGTTAAAACATGAAAAAATTTCACCAAATTTCCTGACTGGGAGGGATAATACAAAAACATATTTTAAAGAGTTTTTGGTTTTTGAGAATCGGAGGGAAAAAGCGTTATTAGGATGGTGATTTTTCACCCAATTTGCAAAATTGCTATGCTATTCCATATAGTAAACGTTTCGGGTATACAGACTGGACTACCCTCTTCCTGGCGCTATGGCCATTGTCTGGCGTGGCGACGGTGAAACCACAAGATTTATTAACTGGAAGCCGTTCGTGCTGTAAAAAGGCGCCGAATACGAACGAAAATATTGGTGGAAATTTATGTGGTTGCCAATGCGGGGATTCCGAGAAAAGGTACACAGTTTCCAAGTATGGGAGTCATGAAATATGATGGGACGAATTCGGTTTCCTTTGGGACCATATAAATCAGAACGCTGTTCACGCCTTTACATAGGACTCCATCGAACGTGTTCCATTCATGAATTTCTAGATGACCGTTCATCAGAAGAAAGGACTAGGATACATTTGTTTGTCAGATTTATGGAAGATTTTGGACGACAAATCGTGAAAAATCAACTTGCCCAACCTCGCAAAACACGCTAATATTTCGTTAGTTTTTAATGTCGATTACCAGATTTGTATTGCTAATGAATCATGCATTTTATGGATCCTGTTAGGTGTTTAGACTACAGAAGCCATGATTTGGATGCCACTGGGCATATTGATCGATATTTCGCTTTTCAGGTGATAGTAATCACGATGCTTTCATCACCCATTCCAAAGTGTGGAAAACACGGTGGGTCATTCGAGATCGATATTGCCGGTGACTTCAATCTGACTTGATAATGAAGGTGAAATAATTGGGAAATTCAGTTGCACGCATGGGAAATATCCCTATACGTATGAGATTATGTTTTATCATCAAAACCATTCTAGAACACAGAGGATATGGTTTTACGGATTTTTAAAGTCGAGTTTCTTGTTTTTCTTTGATTTTTCTTAATCGAACTATCGCATCATGAAATTAAACTGCAAGTGCGATGTTTAGATAGTTTTTGTACATTCAAGATGTCATTTTTGAGTGGTTTTGGTGACTTAATTAACTAAACCATTGGTTCAATTTTCAGGATTTTTGTGGAACTGAAAACTTAAAAATATGAAGCTTACATGGGGTCAGTTTGACTGCCTGGGTTCACCTCTTTCACTTGTCATAATTGCAAAAGGTATGTTTATGTTGGTTCCTCCTCATCGTCAGCCTTATGTTTTCACGTTTTATTATTCTTTCTATTCACAGTCAGATTTAAATGCAGATTAGAGTTGTCTAATGCAATATTAAACTTTAGTACAATTTTTATTTATTTTAATTTTATGCGTATGTTGTACCAATGTTGAAAGGAAAGAAACATTAATAAATAGCTGTATTCACTTTCCCGACTCTATGACACTTCAACGATGTTTACATGTTGGAAACATCGAGCGAAAATTATAGTTTTTAGTTGGCTGGATACTTTTTCCGCCGATAATCGGCAGGTCTGGACGGGACTTAAAGTATTATAATAAATATACTAGTATATTTTGTATTATCTTGGAAGTTGTAACAAGAATAAATTGTTATGTTTTAAATGTCTAACTGACGGAAAGTAGTTTCGGACGAGTTTCGTCAATTTTTCGCACGTGTTTCGCTGGCAGAATTTTGAATTTGCGGATAAGATGCAAATTCATCTTATTTTCCTGAAATTTTTAAATTCATATTTGACTATATGCATAATTTTCAAGGTTTAAAAAACGTGTAATGTTTGTGAGTAAGTATCTGCTATATGAAGCGCTTTTGTTTTCAAAATGTGCTTTCGGGGATTAATTTGGTTTCACATTACTGACACCAGGTAGCGCAAAAGAAAAACTAGTCCCATAATGCATTTCTGTAAAACAATACCAGCTTTGATGTAAAACTGCTTTGAATCGAAGCGCTTTAGTCATTTCAGCTTCAGATTTGGTAACGTGTGGCGCATTAATTAGCGGTAAAATAGAACAGCATCTTTCCGCTATAAGCGGATTTCTGGAGATGAAAACTTCTTGATATAATGTTCTAAACTTCGTTACAAAACCAGGAATGGTAAATGGTTCTTTTTTATGTTTATTGATATAACCTGATGCAATAAGAAAATCAACTTACTATTTTTATTCATACTATGATAATGGATTCATGATATATCAAGGCTCTCTTTTAATCTCGTTATTAGACAAGATATTAAACAATTATAAACTTCGAACGAGTTGGCAGTTAGACGCTCTAATTTTTAATAATTAACTTCTATTCGGAATTTATCGGAACTAAGTTCTCCTTTATCGGAATAATTAATTACTGCATTAAATTATTAAGTCGTTTCTTCTTTTGTTCAAAGCTACTGCTGATATGTTTACATTTTGTGAGACTGCGGAGTAGGTGAAATTGGCTTGCTCATATGTATTTCTCACTTGAAAAACACGATTTTTTTTTAGTGGAGTACATGCTTCGCGATTAATAAAACAACGCTAATTTCTGCTACAAGCTGATTACAAAACCGGAAAAGTTAAGGGGTTGTTTATCATGTCTATTGAATTATCGTAATGCGATAAAGTAAATGCTATTTTTTTAACCCCCTACACCTCATACCCTATTCTCACATAATAAATAATATATTGTGCTTTATATTTTTCATTTAAACATTCTTTTATTAGAAACACATATAAGTTCATCTGCATCAATCAAAATTGCAATGAGAATTTATGTGCTCGGGCTGTAAAACCTGCAAAAAAAAAAAAAAAAAAAAAAAAAAACGGTATTAAGATACATGTTAGAGGGAAAACAACATAGACAACATACTTATGCGAGATTTCTGCTACTTAAGAATACATTTTAGTGTTGGCTAAAACTCACGTTTACAGTGACAGTTTTTTTTATTAACGTCGTTTTTAGACCAATTTTTTTAATGGTCTTTTTTTTTACTAACATAAAATGGCGGAATTCTAACATCAATTTTTGACAAATTTTACCAAAAAAAATTACGGAAATATGTTTTGTTTCGACCAATATCTTGAATATCTCAAACGGTCGGCACTGCAAGATCAACATTGGCTCTCTCTCTCTCCCTCGCAGCCTCGCGTGCAGCTTCCTATGTGCGCATGATCAAAACAGTCAAACTCCATGCTGCTGGAACTGTGCGCTTCACAGTTGGAATTCATATTTGGCGGGTATTATCGCCACAGCAGTCGTTTGTCTGATGAAAACGCTTTAAGCAAAAGCGCTATTGTTTAACAAAGCGTCTTCAGAAGCTGAAATGCGCTTTCAGGTTCTTA
Organism: Ophyiulus pilosus; assembly: GCA_033995625.1. Classification (NCBI taxonomy): domain Eukaryota; kingdom Metazoa; phylum Arthropoda; class Diplopoda; order Julida; family Julidae; genus Ophyiulus; species Ophyiulus pilosus. Next base: position 47,129 of record JAUJYV010000375.1, read on the forward strand.
TAACACTGAATAAACATACTCTCGTTATCAGAGTAATTATGATCATTAAGCACTATTATTACTTTAAACAAAACTTTACTTAATAAATTAAGATAGATTAAGACATTAGACTACAGAATATTACTCCTGTTCTGGTAGTTATTTAAATGTAATAAGGGAATCTTAAAGATATCTGTAATTTGATACTGCGAACAAGGCTTACGACTTTGGTCGATACGTAGCGCCATCCAGTAACGGTAAAGTGAACTACAATTGTTAATATTCGAAATTCTGTTACTTTTCTTGCA